>KV005047.1:178552-196946 GCA_001598015.1 Dorcoceras hygrometricum
GATCATGGGGCGATGTTGCTAGCCGCTTTACCATGATCCGTTGGGTAGGTCCGGAATTGTGATTCCGGAGTCACAATGGTTGTGGGCCCACGGCTAGCTGTATCCCTGAACCATTGAGGGTCACACAAGTACTGGATTCGAAATTCCCACACGGATACTCAGCTCAATGTGTTGAGCCCGAGAAGAGGATTTCGGGAAGTATGACTTCCTAAAGGTCAACAGGGGTCAAACCGGGATTTGACTCTGTTGAGGGGCAAAACGGTCATTTTGCTATTTAGGGTTTGATGGTCTGAAAAATTGTTTTTCACATCATAACATTCAGTTTTGGAAACTGAGTCGATCGGTCCGATCTGATCGGCGATCGGAGTTACGATGAAGTCGCAGCGATTGATATCGTCATTTGGACCCGGGCCCGTTGGACCGGCCCAAGTCCAACTTTAGTCTATTTAATTAGACTAATTGACTTCATTAATGATAACACAACTACATCATTGTAACCCTAAACCTAAAACCAGCCGCCGCCCTCCCTCTCCTCTCTCGACCGCCGCCGCCGCCGTGCGCCGCCGCCGCCGCCGCCCAACTTCGCCGGAATTTCGTTCCGGCCTAGTTTTTCGAGGAGAATCCGATCGTGCTGATCTCGTCAGGACTTCTAGTGCAGTCTGACGAAGGAGTCTCGGATCTGGTCGTGGACCGGATTGGCGAATCTACCGCAATCAACCGAGAAGCGCCGGGTTCTTGAAACACCGGTTGGAGCCAGGCACAAGTTCCAGCGAGGTAACACGCCTGAAACACCCTATGTATGTTGATACATGTAGAACTGTTATTCGTATTGATCGCCTCCCGGTGTCTATAATTTTTGTTCTTTCGCTGCCTGACCGGGGGGCGGATCCGGATCCCCAACAATAAGATCACTTGGAGCGAGGCTCAGTGACAAGCACATGGGGCGAGATAGAAGAAGGAAAAATCTGAGCTTTTATCTGTACTGGTTCTTTATATATTTAAGCAACTCAGTAGCACTTGTTATTTGAAACAATATTTCGATGCTCTGATTTGTTTTTAAATGTTCTGCTTTGCGGATTCCATCTGATGCCCAAAAGTTTGTTTTTAAATTATTGAGCTCATATTATAAAAGACAGGGAGAGTGGCGTCACTGTCTTTGACCAATTTGAGTTATGCATCAGTTCAGTTTTCAAAATCATATAGCTTTTGCATTCGGTGCTTCCCAATGCTGATTTTGTTTTTCAAAATTAAAACTCCTGTTGTTACGTTGTTTTTGTTGTAACAGTGTAGGGAGAGTTTTATTTTAAATATCGGGAAGACCAGCAGTTCGCTCTCTTTTTGATTCCCACAAAAAGGGAGAGAATTGTTAGAACATGCATCATTTATTTAAGGTTTTGTGTAAATCAAAAAGGGAGAGATTGATGGATCTGTTTTGACAGATCCTAATTATGTTTTGAATTACACAAAACCTGTTATTGTGTTTCTAACAATTCCACTTAAGTGTACAGGTTTTAGGATCGAAGAAGATGATGAACAGTAGCAGAATCTGTTCAGCAGATGGTTCATAATATTCAGTTCAGCAGTTGGTTTGGTGCATACACTTAGACGGCAGCTGGATTAACAATGGAGACGTCCAAAGTTGAATCAGCTGTTCGTAATCAGGCGGAGGCCAAGTTGAACCAGCTGGAGCATAGTGAACCAGCTGGAACGATAACAACCAGCTGCAAGCGCTAAAGAGAAAAGATGAACTAGCTGGTACATGAATTGAGAAGTCTGCTGGATATTACTGTTGACGAATCTGTTGACAGTCTCTATTCAAGAAGCTGCTGACAGCTGATGAGCAATGTTGAAGAATCAGCAGATGAAGAAAGCAGCTGGAGCGCTAAGCGTAGATGATGTCATCAGCAGTGACATCACAATCAGCAGGAAGCTAATGTCCACCAGCAGATGATATTTGAAGTTGGCGATTGCAAAACGATGTCGCTTGAATAAGTTGGAACGACAGCGTTTTGCATTCGCGATAAGAATCAGTAGGAAGATTTTGCGATGGAGATAACCAGCAGTCGCAAGATATCAGCAGGCAGCTACAGTACATCCAGACGAGAGCTTCAGCGTTACATTCAATCAGTCGAGGATGCATAGCAAACGATGTCGTTTGAATAAGTTGATACGACATCGTTTGATCTACCCAGTCGTGGGAAGTCCAGTCGCAAGCATTTGAAACCAACGACTGGACAACCAGCTGCAAGCATTTCGTTACCACCAGCTGAACAACCAGACGCAAGCAACAGCACATCCAGTCGTGAGCTACAATGAACCAGCTATTGCTATATGCATCCAGTCGCAAGCTTTGCGTATCCAGTCGACATGGAATCCAGTCGCAAGAAGCAGATGTAGTGGAGAGTTACAATCCAGACGCAAGATATCCAGTCACAGTATTTGAAGCTTCAGCAGTAGCGCAAAGTATCCAGTCGACAAAGAAACAGCTGTTGCACGAAGTGTTGTGACAAAGAATAAACAACAGCTGAGCGAACAACTGTTGAACAATCTGTTGAAGAATATTCAGCCGTTGCAAGCAATCAACGCTCAAGATGGAAAGAATCAATGGCTGAAATAGAGTCGTGCAATTGCCTCAATTTAAGGGAACAAGATTTGTACTATTCTGGGAAATAGTACAATTGACAGAGGAGCGTTGCACGTATTTGGAAAGACGACAATTTGGCCTTGACAAGCGCAGAAAAGATTTGAATCTACAGTCTAACGGCCATATTCAAACAGAGGCTTATATATTCGAGAAGCGCCATTGAAGAAGTGGCTGGCGAGAGAGTTGGTGTAGCTGTGAGGCTGTCGCAGAAAACACATTGATTGCACAGTGCACCAGCAGAGGGAAAATCAACAGAAAGACGAAGCAATCGACCGCCATTAGAGATGAGCTTTCACGAGAGTCGATTGCTGAGTTTTAATTAGCTTGTGTAGAAGCAATTTCCCTAGTGTGTGAGAAACAGAGAGTTGAGAGCTTCATTGTATCAAATCTCACACACAGAGATTCATTCACATTGTATTAGTGAATGAATCTCAAAACGTTTCAAACAGTCCCGTACAAGCACGATGACGTTAAACTCATGTGTATGTAGTTAGTCACACAGTTGCGGCTGATGTGCATTTGTGGAGTCTAGGAGTTCTCGCAGCTGCTGGTTGCGGGATTGGGTCTGTACACGAGTTGTAAGATCAAATCTTCTAGTGGATCCTTCCGAGGTGGAAGAAGGGGAGATGTAGGACATTGAGGTCCGAACTTCCAGAAACAAATCTGCAGTGTATCGGTCCATTTATTTAAGCTTTCAGCACCTGCACATTTTACTTAGCATCGCATAACATTTCAGCATTGCACATTTACTTCAGCATTCGCATACAGTTCATCACACAAGCACTTGCAAGTCTCGAACAGATTTATGTTGTACATAAATCTGTTTGAGTTGTTTTAAAATATAGGATTCAGTTCTGGTATTTTCCGCTTGATTTTTAAATCATACCAGATCTGTCTCCGGTGCTCTTCTGGTGAGTTTTTAAGTGTTCAAGAACATCGAGCTATTGCAGCTCCAAGCAGCGCTGAAAATGTTTAATCGGTCATTTTAAACCAGCGGCTGCTAAGTTCCTTCGAAAAACAGGGACCAACAATAAATATTACTAAAAATAAAGTTTATCCAAGAAAACAAGATAGTAATAATAATCAGTAAATGGAAAATATAGGCGTGTAATTATATGAACAGTGGAAAAGACATCGATTTCATTTCTATCGCCGGTAAGAAAGAACAAAAAACTAAAAATCAAATCAAAGCAAAAACTATACAATGTAATGCTTTCACGGATCTACAGTATTCAGATCCTCTGCTCTGCATATGGGGAAGCAATTCTTTAGAGAATGGTTCGCAGTAACGGTCACGGAGATCATCGCGGGGAAATCCGTTCCAGTTCCATTATTGTTTCATGGAACGGTCACTTCACGAAATTTTTGAAAAAAATATAAAACATAAACACTCTTCGAATAAGCAAGAACCTTTCATACTCTTGAACACCCCTATGGTTGTCCCCTCTTCGCATAAGCACTAATCAAAGCCGAATAAGAATAAACGATATTAAATAAAAAACTCTCCTGGCTAAAAATCCACTTTGCCTAGTCTACCTAGAGTACTAATAATGGATATGGTCAATTTCCCCAATTCATTCATTCTCTTTTCACGACTAATTGCAAACTAGAAACACAGCGTTGCCTTCGACCACTCTCCTCTATTCCCCATACATTCTAGGAGATCATGTCACATATTCCTCTCTCAAGTATTTCATCAAACAGTCGCTGTGCCTCATCATTTTCCCCACAACGCCAAACATAGATACGACAGAATTGCCCAGAAACTCATCGGAGGCGGTGAGGCAAGGGAATTTAGGAGTACCCCGGGCAACGGTGGCGGCGGGTGGGGGAGGCTTGAGGGCTTCGAATGGAGTACCCCGGGCGGCGGCGGCGGCGGGTGGGGGAGGCTTGGGGGCTTCAGATGGAGTAAACGTTCCAGGCAGGAACTTTGAAACGGTTGCCCCCTGTTAGGATAAAATTTATTAGTTTTGGTGATAACAAAATAAGACAAGTTGCTTCTGGACAATCAGCCGTTGCAATTAACAACAAAGTATATTTCAGTCAACGGGTTGATATTCAGCTGATGGTTGTTAAGTGGAAGTTTTCAGATGCTGCGTTGAGAATTTCAGTTGATAGATATCAGATGTTGATATTCGGGATTATTTCAGAGGTTGAATTATTACAGGTTATCAGTTTCTGGTACTGGATCAGCCGTTGGTATAATCAGTCGATGGTTTGTAATCAGCAGATGAAGTCTTCAAAGGTTTTTTTTTCAGCAGGTGTATTAGTTTCAGACGCAAGTATTTGAGTGATAGCGTGTTTTTTTGAAGATTTCTAAACGACAGCG
Organism: Dorcoceras hygrometricum; assembly: GCA_001598015.1. Classification (NCBI taxonomy): domain Eukaryota; kingdom Viridiplantae; phylum Streptophyta; class Magnoliopsida; order Lamiales; family Gesneriaceae; genus Dorcoceras; species Dorcoceras hygrometricum. The sequence goes on from KV005047.1 coordinate 183,526, forward strand.
TTTGGATAAGTCAAAACGACAGCGTTTGGATAAGTGGAAACGACGGCGTATTGGATTAGCGCTAAGATTCAGTCGATGGAGTTTGCGATGATGGTAATCAGCAGTTGCATTATTTAAAGGCAACCAGCAGATAGCTACAGTGCTTTTGAACCAGCCGTTACGTTATAAAGGGAGATATTTCAAGCGATCAGCTGATGCATATTTTTGGGTTTTGAAGCAATCAGCCGTTGTATTCTTTCAAGTGTTCAAGTCATCAGCTGTTGCGCAAACGATGGATTGATTCAAACGTTCATATCAGAGGATATCAAAGGTGAATATTGAATCGTACACGTGCCTTAATTAAGGAGACATTATCAGTACTATTCTGGGTAAATAGTACACTGTATCAAAGGGCGTTTTACGGTGTTTGCACAAATATGGAAAGACGCCAAATTTGCTATGACGAAGTGCGACTTGCCTTTTGGTGGAGCAGAATTTATGGTGTACGATTGACAGAAATTCAAAAGGAGATTTTGTTGCCTTTGGAGAAATTAATGACCGTTGAGAACGAAGACTTTATATAGCAGAGATTTGAATTGAAGAAGACACCTTCACTATTGATACATATCGTCACTCTGCCAAATTTACGAGCGTATTGCAATTTGAAGTTATTCTCAAAAAGCTCACAACTCGAAGAACTCTTAAATCAAGCCTTCATAGTCTTACCTTCGAGTTTATTCTCTGGTTCAATCTTTTGAATCGAGTTTCGTTGTTTAGAAACCAGAGAATTTACAGAACTCAATAGATTTGTATTTCATCGTTTTATTCATTGTTGAGTCTGTAACAAACGCGCTGTTTAAAATCCGGTTGAAAAACTTATCATTCTAAGTGTTGTAAAATCAACAGCTGCGTCTGCGTGATTGTTTGTGGAGTTGCTAGGAGTTCACCTTGAGCGAGGCTCGGTGACTGGGTGTTTGCAGAAGTGCTGTAAATCATCAAATCTTCTAGTGTATCCTTCCTGAAAAGGAAGAAGGGGAGACGTATGATATTTATATCCGAACTTCCAGAAACAAACTCTCTGCCTTAATCTTTTACTTAACGCATTTACTTACTGCTTTACTGTTCACTGATCGATTGGCTTATTTCCGCACATTATTTGTTAGCCAAGAGATCAATAGTTAAACTGAGATACCTTAAATCTGGTAACTCAGATTTAAGTTAAGAGAGGCGCTTGTAAAACTGTTTTAAGGGTTTCGAAAATTTAAAATACTAAGGAGTTCATTCAACCCCCCCCCTTCTGAACTCCTGCAGCTGTTTTTCAAACCATATTGATCCTATCAATTGGTAGCAGAGCCTGCGCATCTCAGTTATTGAAGAGTTGTTATTTGTGCGTTATTATATCTCAATATGTCTACTTCTCACAACAAGATTCTCATGTTTTCTAAGGAGGACTACGATGATTGGAAGATTCGCATGCAGGCGCATCTGGCTGCTCTAGATGATGAAATGTGGGTGGTTATCACTGAAGGGCCACTGAAAATAATGAAGCCTAATCTAGATTTTGCTATATCAAATGGCGAGCCTCAGTTCCTAGAGAAGAGCAGACATGAGTACACCAGTGAACAAAAGAGAACAAGCTTACGGTCGCTCAGCAGAAGTATGAATCCATCAAGATGAAAGGATGGAGAGACGATGACGGAGTTTGATGAAAGGTTCATTGCGATGGTGATTGAGTTGACGAGTCTTGGAAAATAGTACAATAACCGAGAGCTGGCGTTGAAGGTCATGAGAGCATTACCCAGGGAGTGGGACGTGAAGACTATGGCAATGAGGGAGTCCAAAGATTTGAACAAACTGGAGCTGCACGACTTGTTTGCCAACCTAAAAGCCTATGAGTTCGAGTTGGAGACAAGAGCAGAAACTGGACCCTCGACATCCCAGCCGACAAAAGCATTAGCTGCTACAACTACTGAACAGTTCTCTCCAAGCACAAGCAAGACAGCTGATCAACTCAGAGATGACGTCATGTCCCTCTTCGTCAAGAAGTTTGGGAAATACTTAAAGATCCTATAACCCTTCTACTCCTTACAATAATCATAAAAATGATAAAACTGTATCTGATATGAAATTCTTTAACTGTGAACGTCCAGGGCATTTTGCAGCTGAGTGCAACAGACCCAAGAAAGACGATAGATACAAGCGAGATGACAAAAGAACTGATGATAGATACAAGAAGGAGGATCGATACAACAGAGATGACAAATCAGATGAAAGAGCTGTGGACAGATCGAAGGAGAGATCCAAAGATAGACGGATGACGACGAGAGGTGACAAAAGATCCAGCCGCAAGCATGATCGCAAAGTACTGGTGGCTGAGGAAAGCACCAAAAGCTGGGCGGACACTGATTCAAAATATTCATCCAGCAGCTCATCATCAAGCGATAGTGAACAGGAGGAGGTTCACTGTCTCATGGCTGACCAAACATCAGATGACGAGGTATTTTACTTATCTAATGTTGAATTTACACGAGAAGACCTTGTGAGTGCACTAAATGACATGGTCAAAGAGTACAGGAAGCTTTCTCACTCATTCGAGGAAGTTAAGGCTGAAAACAGTGATTTGAAAAATAGTTCAGCTGAACCAAGTGCCGTTGAACTTGGTGAAGCTGAAAGTTTGAAAATCGAGCTGAGTAAGCTGACAGCTGAGAATGAATTGTTGAGAGAAGAGTCTAGTGAGCTCAAAGCTGAAATTGTAACACTAAATGAGCTTGTGAGCTCCTGGAACAAGTCTTATCGTTCTCTCCATAAGCTGCAAGAAATCCAAAAATCAGTATATGATAGAACTGGTTTGGGTTTCAATAATAGCAAAAACAGCGAAGGAGAAACAAGTACTCAGTCACAGCCGGCATATGACAAGTTCAATAAAATGAGCTTTGTCAAAGCCAACGTGATATATGACTGCTGTGAGTCGATGATATATGATGACCAGACCTCTCAGAAGTTGAATCATAATGGAAAAGCTGGTATCGGCTTTCAAAAACTTGAGAACTCCAAGCCAAGCTGGCTAAAGAACAAACTGGACAAAGACAAAGCAAAAGCTGGTCGAAAGTCATTTGTTCCCAACCAGCCATGGCGTAGTTCAACGAAGGTAAAGTCTGGTTGGAAAAATGTTCAGCCTAAGAGAGATCTAAGTGGTCAAAGTATGAAATCAAAGCTCAACAGATCTCACAGTACTTATGCAAAGACCCTGATGGACTCGTATACTGGAAGAACTGTCAAGGTAATTCAAGTATGGGTCCCGAAAGGGGTAATCCGATCAGGACCCAAGTAAAATTGGGTACCAAAAGCTGGTTTTATGATTGCAGGATAATAGGTACGAACCAGCTGATATATCAAACTTGTGGTATCTGGATAGCGGCTGTGCGCGACACATGACAGGAAATCAAAAGCTGCTATCAGACGTCATTCCACACAAAGGCGCAAAGATAGTCTTTGGTGATAACGCATACGGTAACATTGTGGGTAAGAGTAAGCTTATCCACGGTAACATCTCTATCTCAGACGTCCTAGTTGTTGATAACCTTCGTTATAACTTGATTAGCATTAGTCAGCTGTGTGACAAAGGTTACATAGTCCAGTTTCAACAACAACTTGCACGGTTCAGAGTCCAAGTGGTCTGACTGTATTGGTAGGCAAACGTTCGGGGAATACCTACATAATCGATTGGTCAGATCGGCTGGAATCTGAGCAATTGTGCCTTGCAGCTGGTTCTTCCAAGAGCTGGCTGTGGCATCAAAGAATGATCATCTTGCATTCAAAACACTTGCTAAACTGAGTCGACATGATATGGTTTCTGGTCTGCCAAAAATCAGTTTTTCTAAGGATAAGATTTGTGCAGCCTGTCAGCTGGGTAAGCAAATTAAATCTACTTTAAAAAATAAAGGCGGAAAACGTTCTTCCCGTTGCCTTGAGCTCTTGCATATGGATCTCTTTGGTCCTATTTCAGTAACTAGCTTAGGGGGAACGTCTTACACCCTTGCTGTTGTTGACGATTTTACAAAATATACTTGGATGTTGTTTTTAAAAGAAAAATCTGAAACCGCCGACCAGCTGATACGCCTTTTAAAACGTTTACAAAATGACAGATCTTGTTCAGTCAACCGGATAAGAAGTGATCGCGGTACAGAGTTTTTAAATTCAAAATTAACTTCTTATCTGGAAGACTTAGGAATAAAGCATGAGCTTTCAGCAGCTAGAACTCCTCAGCAAAACGGGTTAGCTGAAAGGAGAAACCGCACTTTAAAATAAGCTGCTAGATCCATGATTGCATATTCCTGTATTTCACAAAAATTCTGGGCAGAAGCAGTTAACACAGCGTGTTATACTCAAAACAGATCTATGATTAATAGGATGCACGATAAAACCCCATATGAGATCTGGCATGGCAAGAAACCTGATATCTCTTACTTCAGGGTGTTTGGGTGTAGATGCTTCATTCATAACAATGGTAAAAAGCATCTAACTGCCTTTGAACCTAAATCTGATGCAGGTATCTTCTTAGGATATTCAGCTATGAGCAAAGCATATCGTGTTTCAATAATCGAAACTTGACAGTTGAGGAATCAGCACACGTGGTGTTTGATGAAACCAGTTTCAAATCAAATTCAGCGGCAAGCCTACATGATTTGTGTTCACGTCTGGAGTCAAAAAGTCTTGAAGAATCAGACAACGACATGCCACAAAGATATTCAGCTGAAGAACAACCAGCAGTGGACACACCAAACATTAATGCACAACAAGATCTGACAGGTAACCCAGTAGTCATTGATTTAACTAACAATGATTCTATACAGGGTCAGACCTTCCCAAGTGTACCAGCTGCTGGAAGTGTAGCGACAAATGTTCAAATAGAGGACGATCAATCAGATGTTGCTCCAACATACGTTGATAAACTAGACGTTGCGCAAGCAGTCGCAAGCGCTTCTCCATTGGTTTCAAGACCAACGTCTGAAGTACCAGCTGTTAGCACAAATTATCGAGTGGTATGTTCACCACCAGCTGGACAACAAGGCGCGAGCCCATCATATCATTCGGTATTAAGACCAACGACTGGACAACCAGTCGCAAGTTATCATCAACTGGTATCCAAACCATCAACTGAAACAAGAGCTGATCCTAGCTCACATCTGGAACAACGATCACAACAGCTGGAAGCAGACGCACAAGCCAACAATGCTCAACATCAATTGGCGTCAGCTGATCCAGCAGTTTCAAACCAGCCAGCGACACAGGGGAACAAAGAGCAAATCCAATTGGACTTGATCTTCGATGGAATAAAAATCATCCACCCGATCAAGTCATAGGTAATTTCGAATCTCCTGTTCGCACACGAGGCCAGCTATCTCATGATCATTTTGATTCTACTTTCATTTCGCATATAGAACCTAAGCAGATAGATGAGGCCTTAGCTGACCCCAACTGGATAGACTCTATGCAAGAAGAACTTAATCAGTTTAAACGTAATAGTATGGACTCTTGTACCTAGTCCTTCTAAACATTCAATCATAGGAACTCGATGGGTCTTTAGGAACAAACTAAATGAAGATGGCATAGTAACTAGAAATAAAGCTAGGCTGGTAGCGCAAGGATTTAGGCAGATTGAAGGCATAGATTTTGATGAGACTTTCACACCAGTAGCAAGATTAGAAGCCATCCTCATGTTTCTTGCATATGCTGCATTCAAAGCTTTAAAGTCTTTCAGATGGATGTTAAGAGTTCCTTTCTTAATGGCGTCTTAACAGAGAAAGTGTATGTTGCACAACATCCTGGCTTCGTAAATCATACACATCCAGACTTTGTTTACAAACTGAATAAAGCTCTGTATGGGTTGAAGCAAGCACCCAGAGCTTGGTATGATACACTATCTAAGTTCTTAATTGAGCATGATTTCACAATATGCACAGTTGATAAGACACTGTTTAAATTCGTGAAAGCTGATCATGTTTTATTAGTTCAGATTTATGTTGACGATATTATTTTTGGGTCAACTAACCCCAAATTGTGCCAAAAGTTTTCTAAGTTGATGCAGGATAAATTTGAGATGAGCATGATGGGGGAGCTGACGTTCTTTCTGGGCTTACAAGTACGACAGCTGGAAATGGAATCTTCATTAACCAAGCTAAATACACGAAAGAACTGCTGAAGAAATTTGGCATGGACAATTGCTCAGCAGCTGCTACCTCTATGAGCTCTTCAATCAAACTGGATAAATACGAAGCTGGTACTGCCATTGAGGTATCTCTTTATCGTGGTATTATAGGCTCTTTGCTATACTTAACTGCTAGCAGACCAGACATCATGTTTGCTGTCTGTATGTGTGCTAGATTCCAAGCAGAGCCAAAGCAATCGCATTACATAGCTGTAAAGCGAATATTGAAATATCTTAAGGGTACTTCCAACGTGGGTCTTTGGTATCCCAAAGACTCAGGCTTTCAACTAATTGGTTATAGCGATGAAGATTACGCAGGATGCAGGATTGATCGTAGAAGCACAAGTGGGACTTGTCAATTTTTAGGGGATCGACTGATTTCCTGGTTTAGTAAGAAGCAGACGTCCATCGCAACGTCAACAGCTGAGGCAGAGTATCTTGCAGCTGGTAGCTGCTGTGCTCAAATCCTTTGGATACAACATCAGTTGAAGGACTATGGAGTCGATGCTTCTGAAGCGCCTATTCTCTGTGACAACACTAGTGCGATCGTGATCACCCAAAATCCAGTACTGCATTCAAGAACAAAGCACATCGACATCAGGCATCATTTCATAAGGGACCATGTGCTAAAGAAAGACGTCCGGCTGGAGTATGTGTCGACTGAGCAGCAAGTAGCTGACATCTTCACAAAGCCTCTACCAGACGCTAAGTTTTCTTATTTTAGAAACATATTAGGTCTCCTTGAATTGCCTTGATTGTCTGTGAGCTAACGCATTTTTGCAGGTTGTCAGCTGATCGCTTGAATAAGCTGTAAGTCTTTTGTTCAGGGGGAACACTAAGACTTTCAGCTGAGGCAAGTTTCTCGCATTGGAAGATTATCAGTCATAGGGGGAACCAGGAGCTGAATTGTTAAGCGCGACGTCAGCTGAATATGTTACGACTGGACACACTCAGTTGTTACATATATACAGCTGATGCTTATTTGTGATCAGCTCCTGCCACCCTCAACGATATATTCAGACCAGTAGTAATATTATTACAATTGTTGCACCAGCCGTGGCGATATCAAACTTGGCGCGAGTTTTTAACTTAACCTTTTGTATGATTAAAATTTATTTGAAAACTTTCACTGTACGGTTAAAATATTTTGAAAATATATTCAGAATCATTTCCAAAACTGTACGCGCCGGTGGATGATTGACACGTGTTGTCATCATTCGAAAAGTCACATCTACATCTTCTCTCTCCAATAACTTTTTGCATTCCATAGATTTAATTACGGCGTTTCCTTTTCGAGTTTACGATTACCTTGCAAATTTACTATCTTGTGCTCTTGTGCTTTTACTCTTGCGTTCGTATTCTCTGCAATTTCTACTGCAAAGCTTTTTCAGGGTGTTCGCTTAGCTCTTCTACAATCGGAAATGGCATCTTCATTCTACACCAACACTCTTCATGTCAATTTTGAATCTGTTTTGGCCATGGATGACCCAGGTATGGTGTCTACGTTTCAAGCCCTAATGGCATCTGGCCTAGAGGGATTTTTCGGTTGCCCCGCAGTGCTTTATGAAGCTGCTTTGGTTGATTTCTTTGAAAATGGTTCGGTGAGGGACGGTTTGGTGGTTATTGCTGTGAATGGTGTGCCAGTGGAGATTACGGAGCAGTTGTTTGCAGAAGCTTTTGAACTTCCAGTGGATGGTTTGTCAGAGTTATCAGAGATTCCCAAGGATAAAGTTTTTGATGCTAGGAGCCTTGTTTCTCTGACTGGTGAGCCAGTTAGTACCTCTGGGAAGAAGAGCCAGATGAAGATCGAGTATCGCCTTCTCTGTGATATTATGGCGAAAACTATATCAGTAAAGGCAGGATCTTTTAATGCAATCACCACGGAAAAGTTTTTGATGCTAACCACCATTGTCTGTGGAGTAAGGATTAATTGGACCAGTGTATTGTTCAATATTTTTAAGAAGATGGTAACTCCAGGAACGAAGCAAGCTAAAGGCTTTGCTATTCAGACTAGTTTACTGCTGGAGAACATTATAAACCTGGAACTGGACGAATCGTCGGAGTTTCCTTCCTCCAAGATCCTAACAGAAAGGACAATTCATCGCTATATTGTCCTAAATGACAAAGTTGGTGTAGAGGAAGTTGCTGATGCACCAAAGGTGAAGAAGGCACCTGTACAAAGGGCTGTGTCTAAGAAGAGACCAGCTGCTGCTGCTGTTGGAGAGCCAGTCCCGAAGAAGAAGAGGTCTATGAAGAAGAAATTTGGCTCTTCACAAGCTAATTTAGAGATAGTGGCAGTTGCACAGGAAGCGGTTCCCATACAATTCATTGCGCCAATTCCTGCCGCACCAGCTGATGATGAAATGGAAGAGCAACCAGCTGTGAGGTTGCTGCTGACAATGTTGAACAACCAGCCGCAGAGGCTGAGATTACTGTTGAACAACCAGCTGACGAGGTTGCTGGTGAGACAATCGTTAAAGAGTTTGATGAACCAGCAGTGGAGACTACTGCTGAGGAGATAAGAACCACATTTGCTGATGATGTGGACATCATTATTAAGCAGGTGATAGCTGACACTGCTCAAATGGGACCAGATGCGGAAGATCATGGAGTTGGTGCACCTGACGTTGAAGACCAACCAGCTGGAACAACTGTTGGGGAGAAACAGTGGTTTGATCTTCCATATGAAGATATTTTCGCTCAATGGATGCTGATAGAACAGTTGTCACTCCTAGTGACACTGATGAAGAGATGGAAACCATTGGTGCTGGTACTGGTGTTGGAGACCAGCAGTTACACAGTTTTGTTACGGCTGACAGTAGGACAGATGCTGCAGCTTATTATTTTGTGGAGGAACCGGAGGAAGTGGAGATGAGTGATGATGAGCAGTCAGTGGATGAGAGGATCGATGCAGATGAAGCCATGTCACTGGAGGATATCTTGCTTTCAATCTCAGTCGACGTTCTTTTGCCGTCTGCTGGTGTGGATTTTACCAAGATTATTTTGGGGAAAGATATTAAAATTCCTGGAGTTGATGAGCGGACCTGGTATCTGGCCAGTCTCCCACAAATTCCAGTGGATGATAAAGGGAAGGAACACCTTATGGAGAAAGACCCAGTGAAGGGCAATCCTGTGAAAGAGCAATTCTGTTGATTCTTGCAGACATCGAGTGCCTTGTCCAGCTCAGGGAGAAGGTGATAGATGAGGTAGCTAAATTATTTTATTATTTCAGCTTTAAGAAGTTAGCAGAGCTGCAAATAGATGATTATTATTTTATTAAGGAGGAGCTAGTTTTGTCTTGGGCTGAGGCAGAGTCTACGGGAGTAGCTCTTCAACGAAGAAAATACATACTGCCGAAATATAGAGAGTTGTTGATCAGAAAATTTCTGGAGGCCAGGCAAATGAATCTTGCCCCCGGTGATGGTTCATCTGCAGTTGACCTCAAGATTTTGGATTGGTTAACAGTTTTACATTTGTTTGTATTGGAGGAGTTAAAGGATCAGTCGCTAGCACACGGTCTTCGCTGGGAAAAGACGTGTTGCTCCAAAATATTTGAAGGGATAACTCGTGATCGTGGCGCAGTCATTGCCCGATCAAACACCAACACAAAATCTTCCTGCTGGATCAGAACAATGCCGAGGGTTGACGGAACTTGGGTTATTGAACCCTGTGCTGACTACTGGAAACCGATTCCACGAGAAGTTTCATCCAGTCCAGTTGTTATCCCCTCCCGGCTTTCATATGTAGACACCCTACCTCCAGTCAGTGAATTTTTCAAGGTCATGACAAAGAGGTGGTCAGATGTATGTTTTGGAGGTGATTAAATTCTTTTCTTCACGGAGACTCCTACCAGTGGGTTCAGTCAATTTTTACAGAGCCTTATCAGTTGTTGAACCAGTCAACAGTTTTGTCTTGCACCAGCCGACAGTTTTTGCCTTGAGGCTCTCTTAGTTTTGTACAGTCTTTTCTCGATACAGTTTATTCAGTAGGTTGTGTACAGAGGATATTCGCGATTTTGTTGCATCTATTGCGTCTGCGAGAACATCTTTGAGAAGTGTACAGGCTACTTCTTCTTCAGCAGCTAGTCCGCATATTCTTTCAGTTGTCGATACAGATTTTGTTGCACAGAGGGTACCTATGGTATTAGATCAGCGTCCTTTATCCTCTTCTAGCTCAGATTAATCTGTACATTTCGATGATCATGACACTGCTGCTACTGCATTATCTCTACCAGCTGCTGCTACGCCTGATCTTGCAGACAGCGTCCTTTATCCTCTTCTAGCTCAGATTAATCTGTACATTTCGATGATCATGACACTGCTGCTACTGCATTATCTCTACCAGCTGCTGCTACGCCTGATCTTGCAGAGGCATTAGCCCAGCTGCGAGCTTCCATTGAACAAATCAGAGACAGGGTTGATGATGCTAAGCTCAAAGACACAATTCTAATGCATCTCCACGGCATTGAGCAGAGATTTACAGCACGCCTTGATGACCAAGACAGAGTGCTCGGGGCGTTGCTTAAAGATTCACATAATCAGAAGCAGCTCTTGTCGTTGGATATAAAATCATCCCAAAAGCAACTCAGTGCTCAGGCCGCTGCTGCTGCATTTGACACAGTTGATGTTAGGAGGGTGGTTAAAGAACTTGATGCAAAAGTTACATATTTAGATGGGCAGGTTGCAGCTACTCGTAATGATTTGCTAGAATTTCCTGCTACGGCACAGGAAACCCTCAATCACATTGCTGACCAACTGAGCGAACTTATTGCTTATATCAACCGTGGTGGTAATGACAAAAAGGGGGAAGTGAGTAGCAGTCGTCCTCAACCACCGCCTGATGATCAAAACAGAAACAGAGGCAATACCGGTGGTGATAATATTAAACTACTGATATATTGGAAAGATTTCCTAGTAGTGTGTACAGAGAAGGTCGGAGCAGAGGTAGAAGCGGTGGAAGACGCAGTTCTGGTTCCAAGAGAAAATATTCTAGTAGTGCTGGTGGGCCTTTCAGAAGATCTTTTGAAGACTGGCTAGGATAGAGCAGCTGTTGATCTTTTCTACAAATCTTTTGTACTATCTCTCAGTCATTTCAGTCAACGGGTTGATATTCAGCTGATGGTTGTTAAGTGGAAGTTTTCAGATGCTGCGTTGAGAATTTCAGTTGATAGATATCAGATGTTGATATTCGGGATTATTTCAGAGGTTGAATTATTACAGGTTATCAGTTTCTGGTACTGGATCAGCCGTTGGTATAATCAGTCGATGGTTTGTAATCAGCAGATGAAGTCTTCAAAGGTTTTTTTTCAGCAGGTGTATTAGTTTCAAACGCAAGTATTTGAGTGATAGCGTGTTTTGTTGAAGATTGCTAAACAACAGCGTTTGGATAAGTCAAAACGACAGCGTTTGGATAAGTGGAACCGACAGCGTATTGGATTAGCGCTAAGATTCAGTCGATGGAGTTTGCGATGATGGTAATCAGCAGTTGCATTATTTAAGGGAAATCAGCAGATAGCTACAGTGCTTTTGAACCAGCCGTTACGTTATAAAGGGAGATATTTCAAACGATCAGCTGATGCATATTTTCGGGTTTTGAAGCAATCAGCCATTGTATTCTTTGAAATGTTCAAGTCATCAGCTGTTGTGCAAACGATGGATTGATTCAAACGTTCATATCAGAGGATCTCAAAGGTGAAGATTGAATCGTACATGTGCCTTAATTATGGAGACAATATCAGTACTATTCTGGGTAAATAGTACACTGTATCAAATGGCCTTTTACTGTGTTTGCACAAATATGAAAAGACGCCAAATTTGCTCTGACGAAGTGCGACTTGCCTTTTGGTGGAGGAGAATTTACGGTGTGAAATTCAAAAGGAGATTTTGTTGCCTTTGGAGAAATTAATGACCGTTGAGAACGAAGACTATATATAGCAGAGATTTGAATTGAAGAAGACACCTTCACTATTGATACATACCGTCACTCTGCCAAATTTACGAGCGTATTGCAATTTGAAGTTATTCTCGAAAAGCTCACAACTCGAAGAACTCTTAAATCAAACCTTCATAGTCTTACCTTCGAGTTTATTCTCTGGTTCAATCTTTTGAATCGAGTTTCGTTGTTTAGAAACCAGAGAATTTACAGCACTCAATAGATTTGTATTTCATCATTGTATTCATTGTTGAGTCTGTAACAAACGCGCTGTTTAAAAGGCGTTTGAAAAACTTATAATTCTAAGTGTTGTAAAATCAGCAGCTGCGTCTGCGTGATTGTTTGTGGAGTTGCTAGGAGTTCACCTTGAGCGAGGCTCGGTGACTGGGTGTTTGCAGAAGGGCTGTAAATCATCAAATATTCTAGTGTATCCTTCCTGAAAAGGAAGAAGGGGAGACGTAGGATATTTATATCCGAACTTCCAGAAACAAAATCTCTGCCTTAATCTTTTACTTAACGCATTTACTTACTGCTTTACTGTTCACTGATCGATTGGCTTATTTCCGCACATTATTTGTTAGCCAAGAGATCAGTAGTTAAACTGAGATACCTTAAATCTGGTAACTCAGATTTAAGTTAAGAGAGGCGCTTGTAAAACTGTTTTAAGGGTTTCAAAAATTTTAAATACCAAGGAGTTCATTCAAACCCCCGCTTCTGAACTCCTGCAGCTGTTTTCCGAACCATATTGATCATATCACCCCCTTTCCCGTTTCGGTCGTTCCTCTACCGATCCGACGAACCATGATTTAGAGTGAGCCAAGTTTTTATGCACTCTACATGATATCTATGCCTGCATTCCAGCGTCGCAGTGATTGATAGGATCAATATGGATCGAAAACAGCTTTAAGAGTTCAGAAGTGGGGAGGGGTTGAATGATGTTAGAGTAGATGCCCAACTAGCCAACTTGTGGCGTGTGGGTTTTATAGACTCTTGTACAAACAATCTTTATATATGATATTCGCATTCTTTTATATGGCATTCTTTACTTTCATTATGTGTGTAATGATTTACAATTGCGTTGAGTAAAGACCTAGAATGCACTAAAGCGTATGTTAGATGTGATAGTGGGTATGACGGCTATCATCGAACACATCTAATAGTCGTTGTGTATTCTGAACATGTTCCTAGTCGATTGGGCCGTCAAAATCAGGATAAGGCCGCCCGAGTTCGAGACTAGTATCTGCGATGCGAAGTACCATGTTTCATTGGTAGGGAACATTGTGATGTTCTGAGCATGCAGATA
>KV005048.1:3199-17298 GCA_001598015.1 Dorcoceras hygrometricum
TTGCAGATCCTTGGCAGAAAAGAGAAACAGTTGAGGAATAAGACCATTCCGTTGGTAATGGTGCAGTGGAGCAAACATGGAAGGGAAGAAGCTACTTGGGAGCTGGAAGAAAAGATGCAGTGTGAGTGGCCGCATCTGTTTGAGTAGCTGTTGAGCTAAATTTCCAGTAGTTTGTAGCTTTTGGTTGTATTTCTTCCCTAGTTATTGTTATATGTTTGCTCAGTTATCTTGAACTCTTGGCCTGTGTTAGGCGAGTTTTGTTTTGGTATCTTGCTGCTGTATCTGGTTTCAGAATTGTTGTTTGATTTCGGGGACGAAATCCTTTTTAGTGGGGGAGAAATGTGAGACCTGGATTTGTGTTTAAGATAAATCGTGAGAATTAATCGATGCTTAGAGATTCTTGGTGTCTTAAGATCTCTGTTTGAATGTTTAAGTTGTGTTTTTGGGTCGAATTCCTCACCTAGAGCAATTCTGGAAGTTTTCGTGTTTTGGGTTTGAAAGCTGGTTTTATTGAGAAAGCTGGTCAAATTGTAAAATCCAGTCGTAGCGTGTTTTGGCGCGAGATTCCTAAACGCCGTCGTTTTAGTGAAAGCTGGATGCATTTGTGTTTAGTGAGAGCTGGTAGCGTGTTGTATCCAGCCGTTGCATTTGTGTATTTGGCATTTAAGGGCAAAACGACAGCGTTTGGATAAGTTGGAGCGACGTCGTTTTGTGTGTAGCGCTAGTGTGAGATCTGGTCGCGTGTGTCCCTGCTGGTTGTTCAGTCGAAGCAGATGTCAACGCGGGTCAACATCAATGTAGCACGAGAAGGAAACGTCGTCGTTTGGATAATGCGACTGGTTGTCGAGATGTGAGAGATTTGTTCGCTACTGTAGCTTTCAGCGGGTATTGCACGAGAGCTAGCGACTGGATGACGTCAGTTGTGCGACGCCGTTTTGATTAGTTTCAACGCTGCGTTTTATATGTTGCGACTGGTACCAACTTTTGGAAAATTCCCGTGATGTTTAAACCAGTCGTAGGTAGTGATCTACGATGTCGTTTGATTTGCGTTGTTTGATATTTCAGCAGTTGGTTCTTTGCGCCTGCTGGTTGTATTTGTTGTTGGTGCCTGCTGGTTATGTCGGTGGGTGTTTTAACCAGCTTTTGCGAGATTTATTTAAGAAAGACTTGGTCTTTGATTTCGAGCACCAGATTCCATACTTAGCGAAATATTTCCTCGATTGTGTTCTTCGCTTCGAACCCTAGAGCACTGTTCACCGTTGATTTTATCCGGTGGTTCCCGTCGATTCCGGCCGTCGTTTTGGACAATTGAGGTAGCGTTGGACTCCTCTTGCGAAGCTCTATCATTCAATAAAACTTTTGTAGGCTAGCAATCACTGGAGAGAGATCGCGAAGCTGCTATCTCCGGCAGTGTGTTTGTGCGCGCAGGTAGCCTTTGGGTTTTAGCTTTGAGATCTCGTTTCTAGTTGTGAATTAGCTTCCAGTAAGTTGTGTTGGTAGTAATTGCGTTTGTTGAGCGTGGCTCCCAGCCGTGAGCTTCTGTAATTGGCCATGAGTTTTGTGCAGCTTTTGAGATCTGTGTTGTGTATTTAGCAGGTTGCTATCCAGATTTTTTGGGGCTGTGTTGTAGTAATTGTTGCACAAAAGTATAAGGTACGGATTTGAGCTTGATATTGCTGGGAATTGGCGTGAGATTGAATGCTAGATGGTTGTGGTGCATTACCGTGGATGTTGTTGTGTGCATATGTGATTGCTATTGTTGTTTAGCTGCTATATTTATGCATACACGCATTTCCCATATTGCATTCATATTGTTATTGCAGCCATTGTTCGTATCTTGTATTGCTGTTGTTGATTCTTACCAGGATGCGAGGGCGAGCGGCAATACCGCAGTCTCATCTCCCTGCTGGGATCGTTAGCCACCATGCGCCGAGTGGTTAACTACCACAGTTCATGGGCGAGACAACGACAGGTTGAGTTGTTTGATGCATCTGGTATTCGGGTGTTGTATCACGGCGAGTGGCTCATTACCACAATGTGAACACACCCCGTGGCCACTGTTGTTGCAGTTTCTTGGAGCTGTGCTTGAGTTCCTTAGCTCCCTTGTTGGTTGAGCCTTCCGTTGTTATTCGGTGTCTCATGCATAGCATCTGCATTTTATCTTATGCATTCTTTTAGCTTTATCTGTTGCTCTCCGTATTGGGGTTTGACCCCATGTCCCTCTGGGGCTTGGTTTGTTTCCTTGTTGTGTTGTTTTCAGGGAACCCAGGTTTTACAGCTAGTCGTGGTTTTAACCCAACTGGTGGTGCCCCATGAGGTGGTTAGCGTGTCCCAGTTGCGTATAGCATATTATATTTATATATGTATCAGTTAGTCAGGGGATGCCTTGTGCTTCGTCTTTGTATCCAGTAGTTGGAGTCTGATACATGTTGTGGTTGTTGTATGCTACTGTTGGTCGTTTTTACGTACTGGTATATATTTTGACTATCGCTTTATTTTAAATTATATTGTTTTAAACCGTCAGGCCAAAAGCGAAAATTTTACCCGCTTTTTGATAGCTTCCGCATGTGTTTGTATGATTTTACTCTGTTTAGAGCAAAAGGCCTGACAATTACGATAGAGCATGCTGAGCCTCTAGGCTCACTAGGTTTAAATGGTGCATGTGATAATCCTGTCGATGAGTTCATTCAGACTGGCGGTGATGACCTCAGAGTGCCGGTTGCAGCAGTACCCCGTGACCGCCTTTATGATTCAGTCTGTTATGTTACAGTTTTAGATACTGGTTTTTATAACATGTTGGCCTTTAGTATTATTTTTGCTCGACGATTTTATTGTTGGATGTATTGGCATTTTTTTAATATTCTTTTATTTATGCTTACAGTATTTCGAGAAAATGATTTAGAAATTGTTTTAGAAGGGAACGAGCCATATTTAAAGTTTAATTGCTTCCGCAAATGTTTTTAAAAAAAAAACTTATTCTAGAGTTTGGTTCGTTTAAAAGAAATGTTGGTTAGTTAGACACAGCCTGTGAGCCGGTGTGCATGTGTGGCTAGGAGTTTTTGCAGCTTGAGGGCTGTTGGATCGGGTCTATACACAAGATGTAAGATCAAATCTTCTAGTGGATCCTTCCTGTGTGGAAGAAGGGGAGACTTAGGAGATTCAGCTCCGAACATCCATAAACAAATTACAGCGTATTTATTTACAGCTTTCTGCATTTAACATTCATGCATTGCATATTTCAAAACTGTTTTTAAACTGTTAACAAGCTTTCTATTTTCAAACAGTAATTCAAGTTTTTTCCGCAAGATTTCATATCTTACTTGATCTATATCTCGGTGCACAAATCTTTCAAGAACACTGAGCTACTGTAGTTCTAGATATGAATAGACCAGATTGCATGAGATCCGGACCAGCTCGCTGAGCTGCTGGTCCAGCTCGGGCTCAATCCGATTTCCCATTTACGTGCTAACTGTTTTCCAAATACTTTTAAAATGCACGTAATCTGTTTGTTTATGATTTTAGAACAAGGTTTGGATGCTGGAGTTGTGTAACAACTCACGTGAGTTGTGTGAGAACTCACGTGAGTTGTGTGAGAACTCATGAGACATCCCCTTTTCGATCCTATCAATTGGTATCAGAGCAGGTTGTTCTTGAAAGTGGATTTTAAAATTGATAATTTTAGCGGTTTTAAATGTTTTAAGCTCTGATAGTCCTTTCTGCGGAAACTTATCTATGCTACAAAATCATTTTAAAGTGTTTTAAAACTCACTCTATAAAGATATGAGGAGCAATGATTTTTGAATAGCAGAGCACTGGACCAAGAGTGAAAGGTGCAGCAATATCTCTTCTGTCGAGCTGACAAATTGCACGAGATGTGTGGACGGCAAGACCTCTTACGATGGATGTGCTGAAATAATAGCACATGTGACAGTGTTCGAGAGAAGCGGAAGAGATTCTGTCAATTCGATTATCATTTATCTTCCAATCTGAATGAATGAGCGTTTTAAGTAGAACATAATCAGTTTTTAAATCTCATATCATGCTTGCTGCATTTTCTTTTCTGCAAAGTGTCATCCCTGAAAAATTATTTTACTTTCAAAAACTGAAAAACCCGTATTGATTTTAGGGGGAGTTTTTGTTTTAACTGATAAAAAATGAGACAAGATTTCGGGACCCTTTTTTATTCCCACAAAAAGGGGGAGAAATAATTTGAAATCATCTTCTATTTGCGTTCTGATTTTCCAGGTTTTGTGTTAATAAAAAAGGGGGAGATTGTTGGATCTGTGAGACAGATCACATCTGAATTTTGATGAACCCAAAACCTTTATTATGTTTCTAATAGTTTAAATCAAGTGCGCAGGTCGCAATCTGATTAGAATAGACGAAAGCTGGCCAGCAAAAGACCAGCAGAACACACAAGCTGACCAACAGGCCACTAAGCTGGTCCAACAGACACCCAAGCTGGTTCACTAGCTTGGAGCAAGAGGAGTCTGGGCAGAACAGTCTAGTGAAGCAGCAGATCAGCTCAGGCAGAACAGCGTTCAGCCCAAAGATGAAGTACAGCGCAGATTTCAGCTAATAGTATGTATAGTAGAGGAAGATCAGCACCGAAAACCTCTAAGCTTGTACAACACAGAATAGAGAAAATGAACGGACCAGCTTTGACGATAATAGAACAGACCAGCTCAGAGCCAAACAGAACAGAACAGCTCAATATAGAATCAGCAATGAGTCGAGCAGGTTAGAGCAGCTTAGATCAGATATGAACGAAGAGCGGAACAGATTAGAGGAGTTCAAGAGCAGAACTAATGAAGGAGCAACCAGCTCAGAGAATAAACCAGCTTGGAGCAAAGCAGTTCGAACACAAGCATTGAGAAGACTGTATTGCGAGTTCAAACTGATTTGTTGTTTTTTCAAATATTAGGTACGAAATTCACAGGCTCAAAGTCAGAATTGGCTGCAACACATTAAATAGTAGATTCTCAATGTCAACAAAGCCTGAAACACATTTAATGATAACAGACACAAGGTACAACCTTGTCAGAACTTTACAGAAGCCTTTTCAACGACTACAAATTTGTGTCCAATGGATAGAATTGCAAGAGGCTTTATATACATCAAGCAGACATCAATAAAAAGAGATTGTACTGCACAAGAGATACAAGGGAGCAGAATGAAATGAGCGAAAAAGAACACAAGTTCAGAAAGGCACAAAACAGAATACAGAAAGCTATGCATAGTCGAAAGTTTGCACACTCAGGTGGAAGCTGGTGTGCAAGCTGAACAGTTCCCAGGTGTGAGCTGGTGCACATGCCGAGAGCTTCAATGAGTTATTCAGCTTAGGCAGAAGCACTTCCCAGTGTGTGAGAAAGCAGCCGAGAGAGTGAGCTTACACTGTAAATTCTCTCACACAGATTCACTCACAGTTTCGAGAGATGAGCTGTATATATTAGTGAGTTAATAACAAACACAAACCATATTTGTAGTCTTGCTCATTGAGACGTAAAAGAAGTGTTGGTTAGTTAGACACACAACCTGCGAGGTGTGCATTTGTGGCTTGGAGTTCTCGCAGCTTGAGGGCTGTTGGATCGGGTCTGTACACAAGGTGTAAGATCAAATCTTCTAGTGGATCCTTCCTATGTGGAAGAAGGGGAGACTAGGAGATTCAGATCCGAACTTCCATAAACAAATTGCAGCGTATTTCTTTATAGCTTTCTGCATTTAACATTCATGCAATGCATATTTCAAAACTTTGTTTAAACTGTTAACAAGCTTTGGATTTTAAAATAGTAATTCAAGTTTTTTTCGCAAGATTTCATATCTTACTTGATCTACATCTCGGTGCATAAACCTTTCAAGAACACTGAGCTACTGTAGTTCAAGATGTGTATAGACCAGATTGCATGATATCCGGACCAGCTCGCTGAGCTGCTGGTCCAGCTAGGGCTCAATCCGATTTCCCAGTTACATGCTAACTGTTTTCCAAATACTTTTAAAATGCACGTAATCTGTTTGTTTATGATTTTAGAACAAGGTTTGGGTGCTGGAGTTGTGTAATGTGAGAACTCATTACATTGCTGGTTTCGTTGCTCGTTGTTTGAATTGCCAGATGGTTAAGGCCAAAAGGATGAGACCTGGTGGTCTGTTACAGAGTTTAGAGGTGCCCCAATGGAATTGGGAGCACAATGCTATGGATTTTGTGACGCATCTGCCACGTACCAGCAGAGGATGTGATGCTATTTGGGTGGTTGTAGACCGTTTTTCGAAGTCTTCACATTTCATTCCCTATGGTATGACCTTCTCGTTGAAGAAGATGGCGAAGCTGTACGTGGATTTTGTTGTCAGATTGCATGGTGTGCCCGTTTTGATCGTTTCTGACCGAGACCCGAGGTTTACTTCCAGGTTTTGGAAGAGTTTACAAACAGCTTTGGGAACCAGATTGGCGATGAGTACCGCGTATCACTCCCAAACCGATGGTCAATCTGAGTGCACTATCCAGACGTTAGAGGATATGTTGCGAGCTGTGGTGCTGGATTTCGGAGGTAGCTGGCAGGATGCTTTGTCTTTGGTCGAGTTTTCGTACAATAACAGCTACCAAGTGACGATTGGCATGGTGCCTTTTGAGGCTTTGTATGGCAGAAAGTGCAGATCGCCGGTATATTGGGAAGAAGTGGGGGAGAAGCAGCTATCTGCCCCTGAATTTGTGCAGCAAATAAAAGATCATGTGGATCTTATTAGACAGCGGATGAAAGTTGCCCAGGATCGCCAAGCCAGTTATGCGAATAAAAGGCGTCGACCTCTTGAGTTTCAGGTTGGTGATCGTGTATTTCTCAAGGTTTCTCCGTTTCGCAGTGTGATGCGCTTTGGACGCAAGGGAAAGTTAGCCCCTTGTTATGTTGGTCCGTATGAGATTTTTGAGAGGATTGGCTCTTTAGCATATCGGCTGTTGTTGCCGCCTGAGTTGTCTTCGCTCCATGACGTCTTTCATGTTTCCATGTTGAGGAAGTATGAGCCAGATCCGTCTCATGTGCTTGGAACTGACGAGGTCGAGCTAGATCAGTCATTGAGTTATCAAGAATACCCTTTGCAGATCCTTGGCAGAAAAGAGAAACCGTTGAGGAATAAGACCATTCCGTTGGTAATGGTGCAGTGGAGCAAACATGGAAGGGAAGAAGCTACTTGGGAGCTGGAAGAAAATATGCAGCGCGAGTGACCGCATCTGTTTGAGTAGCTGTTGAGCTAAAATTTCAAGTAGTTTGTAGCTTTTGGTTGTATTTCTTCCCTAGTTGTTGTTGATTGTTTGCTCAGTTATCTTGAACTCTTGGCTTGTGTTAGGCAGAGTTCTGTTGTGTATCTTGATGTTTAGTTGTATTTCCAGATTGTCATTTGATTTCGAGGACGAAATCCTTTTTAGTGGGGGAGAAATGTGAGACCTGAAATTGTATTATAAGATTAATTGTTGAATTAATCGGATTTTTGAGATTTCTGGTGGTTCAGATCTCTGTTTGAAGGTTTCGTTTGTACGCCGTCGTTTTATGAAGTCTGGTATGAGAGATCTGTTGTGTTATGTTTGTGAGATCTGCCCACGTGTTTTGTGGTTAGTGCAACGCGATGCCGTTTAGTTTAAGTGGTGCGACGCCGTATTGAGCTAGCGTGAGATATCTGGTCGCGTGGGATGAGATCTGTTGATTTAGGCAGCGTTTAGCGTTTAACGCTTGTTGTCCAGACTTCTCCGCGACGTCGTCGTGTTGGTGTAGCGCGTAAGTGTTGGCGCTTAGAGTGAATTGTTCAGATCTCTCCAGCGTTTGTTTTAGCGAGCAGCTTTCAGCGTGTTTTGGTTCCAGATTCCAGCGTAGTTGTTGACCAGATTTCATCGTGTTTTTTTGGAAGCAAGTGTAGTGTTTAGTTTTCCAGATTTCACCGTGGCTTTTGAGCATTTTAGCGCTCTTTGCTTGTGAAATATGTTTCTGTCGGTGGGCTTTTTAATCAGATTTCATGCGTGTATAAATTGGAGCGTTGGTCTTCAATTATTGAGGAAAAATCAGAATCCATACTTAGCAATTTCTCTCGACCTTCGTTCTCTGTTCTCAAACCCTCGACTACTGTTCATCGTGAGCTTCTCCGGTAGATTCCCGTCGAATCCGGACATCGTTTTTCATGTTTGAGGTAGCGTTGGACTCCTCTTGGAAAGCTCTTTCACCCTATACCAGTTTCATAGGCTAGTGTTTGCTGGGGAGAGATCACGAACCTATTGCTCTCGATCGTGAGTTGTGCGTGCAGGTAGTGTTTGAGTTTAGTTGTTGAGATCTCGTTTCCTAGATGTGATTTAGCTCCCTGTTAAGTTGTATTAGGGTGGTGTTTGCTGGTTGAGCGTGGGACTCCCAGCCTTGAGCTTTATGTGTGTTGGTCGTGAGTTTTGGGTTGATGATTCCCTGTATCTTGCGTATGTTTTACAGGTTGGAGTCAGTATTCTCAGGCTTTGTATTCGGTAATTGTTGCTCAGTGTTAAGGTACGGATTCGAGCTTGTTACAGCGTGAGGTTGGCATGAGTAAATGCAGTGATGGCTGGTTGTTGTTTACATGTATGGCTGCCAGTGTTTACTGCTTGTTGTTATATGCATACACACATTTGCATCTCTCGCATTTCATATCTCAGTTGTATCGTACCTTGTACTTAAGAAGTTGTGCCTTGTTGTATTACTGTTGTTTCTTACCAGGTGGCGAGGGCGAGCGACAATACCGCACTCTCATCTCCCTGCTGGGATGTGTTAGCCCCTATGCACCGAGTGGCTAACTACCACAGTTCATAGGTTGGGCAACCGTGGGTTGAGTGATTGAGTTATCCGGTGTCTCATGCATAGCATTTGCATTTTATTTATGCCATATCTTTGCTGTTTATTTGCTCTCCGTACTGGGGTTTGACCCCATGTCCCTCTGGGGCTTGGTGTGTTTGTTTGCCTGTTGTGTTGTCTAGGTCATACAGCTGGTCGTGGAGCTAATCCAGCTGGCGGTGCCCCAGGAGGGTGTTGAGTGTCCCAGTAGCGTATAGCATATATGTATGTATCAGTTTAGTAGCCGGGGAGATGGCCTGTGCTTCGTGGTTGTATTCCGTGGTAGAGTCTGATACATGTTTATTTGTGTATTGATGCTATACTTGTGTTTGGTAAACTGGGATTCTATTTTAGTATTGTTGTATTTTAAATTATATGTTTTAAACCGTCGGGCCTAAACGCGAAAATTTACCCACTTTTTGATAAGCTTCCGCATGTGTTGTATGATTTGTATCTGTTTAGAACACGAGGCCTGACATTTTTTGTATCAGAGCTTAAGCTGGGATAAGCTCAATTTCTTTGATCACACTTGAGTCTAGGCACAGTGTCGTGTGTTGCATGTGCTTGACTTATGTGACAACGTGCTGCATATTTGTATTATATGCTTTCTACGCTGTATCTGTTCTGTTGTCCCTTATCCTGTTGAGTGTATTTTAGATGCCGCCTAGATGTCGTGGTAGAGGTAGGGGCAGTTCCAGGAGTCAGGGGGTTAGAACGAGGATCAGTATAGTGCTTCTAGTCGTACTCATGAGAGTAGCGAAGAAGGGGAAGCTGAGGTTCCACCGACTCCAGTTGAGAGGATGGACGTTGTTATAGCTCGGTTTCAGAGAATGAACCCTCTAGTCTTTAATGGCGACGAGTCGAGCGAGGATGCAGATTCTTGGCTCCATAATGTCGTTCATCTTTTTGATCGGGCTCAATATGACGATGGACTCCGGTTGAGGTTAGTGACCTTGTTGCTGAGGAGGGCCGCAGAGCGCTGGTGGAGAGGCGCGTCTAGTACCTTAGTGGAGACTGGAGTTGGTATCACTTGGGACAGTTTCTGTGAGACCTTCAGGCAGGAGTATGTCCCCGATTTGTATGTGGCTGCCCGTGAGCGGGAGTTTGAGTTTTTGGAGCAGGGTACGATGACTGTGCGCGAGTATGCGCACAATTTTTCTGCGTTGTTGGCTTATGTTACGGACGTTGCTGGCCGGGAGAGGGCCAAGAGTACCAGATTCTTGGAGGGCTTGAATGAAGAGTTGTACCAGAGTGTCTTGACGAGCAAGCCCAAGACGTATGCTGAGGCCGTTGATAGTGCTATAAACATTGAGGAGGGAATGAGGAGCCGTCGTGCGCGTAGGGCGCAGGTAGCGCAGGCAGTGCAGAGTGGTAGACCTGTTGGTCAGGGAGCTCAGTCATCTCAGGGTTTCCAGTCTGGCTATCAGCCCCAGCAGCAGCAGCAGGTGGCTCAGCAGTCCGCCGCCAGAGGTTTCGACCCCGCGATCAGCAATTCAAGAAAAAGTCTGGTTCAGGGTCTTCCGGTTCAGGAAGATCGAGTAGCAGCGGTTCTCGGGTGGAGTTTTGTGGCTTTTGTGGTGGGAAGCATTCTTCCACCCAGTGTATCGGTGTGCAGGGTTCCTGCAATTCGCGTTTTGGGCAGTCGTCTCAGCCTTTCTTTTCAGGACCCCAGCATGCTCAGGTTAACGCCATTACGAGGGAGCAGGCCGAGGAGACACCGAGTCGGGTGATTGGAGGTACATGTCTTGTCTTTGACTTTCCTGCTCGTGTGTTGTTTGACACCGGTGCATCGCATTCGTTTATTTTTGATTCGTTTGTTGTTGAGCATGGTCTGTGTACCATCCCTTTGCGCGATGCCGTTTCTGTTTCTACCCCTGGTGGTGTGAGCCTGTTCTCCCAAGAGGCTTTGTTAGATGGTGTGTTACGGTTTGGGGAGCATGTCTTGTTAGCAAATTTGATTCGTTTGATGCTTTGGGATTTCGATTGCATAGTTGGGATGGATGTGCTGTCCAACTATAGGGCCTCCGTGGACTGCTTCCATGGGATTGTGCGCTTTAGGCCTTTGTCTGGCGAGAAGTGGGACTTCTACGGCCAGGATTCTAGATCGAAGATCCCGTTGGTCTCAGCGATGGAGATGTTTAGTTTGTTGTCTTTGGGGAATGCTGGCTTTATGATCTACGCTTTGGATGCGTCTTCTTCTTCCCGTGTTCAGATTAGTGATGTTCCCGTGGTGCGACATTTCCCGGATGTGTTTTCGGAGGAGATTCCTGGTTTCCCTCCGAGGCGGGAGATTGACTTCAGCATAGATCTGGTGCCTAGCACAGCTCCGATTTCGCGTGCTCCTTATCTCTGGCGCCTGCGGAGTTGAAAGAACTCAAGGTGCAGTTAGATGATTTGCTAGAGAAAGGTTTTATCCGACCTAGTATGTCACCGTGGGGAGCGCCCATCTTGTTTGTGAATAAGAAGGATGGCTCAATTCGGATGTGCATTGATTTTCGCCAGTTGAATAAAGCCACTGTCAAGAACAAGTACCCGTTGTCGAGAATCGATGATCTGTTTGATCAGTTGCAAGGTTCTGCGGTGTATTCAAAGATTGATCGTCGTTCAGGGTACCATCAGCTGAGAGTGAGAGAACAAGATGTCGCGAAGGCTGCTTTTCGTACAAGGTACGGACATTTTGAGTTTTTGGTGATGCCGTTTGGTTTGACCAACGCGCCTGCAGTTTTTATGGATTTGATGAACCGAGTTTTCCGTGAGTTTATCGATCAGTTTGTGATCGTGTTCATCGACGACATCTTAGCCTATTCGAAGACTCCTTTGGAGCACAAGGAGCATTTGCGGATTGTCCTTCAGACGCTGAGAGACCAGCAGTTGTATGCCAAGTTTTCAAAGTGTGAGTTCTGGTTGGATCGCGTCGTTTTCTTGGGGCATGTGATTTCAGCCGAGGGGATTTCGGGGGATCCTAGCAAGGTTGATGCAGTTCTGAACTGGGAGCGTCCCAGGAATGTCTCCGAGATTCACAGTTTCTTGGATCTGGCTGGCTATTATCGTCGCTTCATTGAGGGATTCTCAAGTATAGCAAAGCCGATGACTCAATTGACTCAGAAGGACAAGAGGTTTGTTTGGACTGAGCAGTGCGAGAATGCTTTTCAACTGCTCAAGGAAAAGTTGACTACTGCGCCTGTGTTAGCTCTTCCATCCGGTACAGGTGGTTTTGTTGTTTGTTCTGACGCTTCGCTCAATGGATTGGGTTGTGTGTTGATGCAGAATGGTCGAGTCATTGCGTATGCCTCGCGGCAGTTGAAACCGCATGAGACTCGTTATCCAGTCCATGATTTGGAGTTGGCAACGGTGGTCTTTGCGTTAAAGATCTGGCGTCACTACCTGTATGGCGAGCAATTTGTGGTGTACTCGGACCACAAAAGTTTGCAGTATCTATTTTCGCAGCCCGATTTGAATATGCGTCAACGCAGGTCGATGGAGCTGCTTAAGGATTTTGATTGTGAGATTAAATACCAGCTTGGGAAGTCGAACGTAGTGGCTGATGCTTTGAGCAGGAAGGCTAGTGAGATGCTTGCTTCGTTGTATATCTCTAAGGATCAGGAGCATCTCAATACTACTGGTTGGAGGTTCTACCCGGCTGAAGATTGCGTTGTGGTTTCTTCGTTCCAAGTGGAGCCGCAGATTGTTTCGACGATTCGAGCAGCTCAGAGGACTGATCCTTCCATCCATGAGTTAAAGTTGAAAGTCAGGGCTGGCGAACTTGAGGATTATTCTGTCTTGTCCGTGTTAGAGTAGATGTCCAACTAGCCAACTTGTGGCGTGTGGGTTTATAGACTCTTGTATGAAACAGTCTTTATATATGATATTCGCATTCTTTTATATGGCGTTCTTTACTTTCATTATGTGTGTAATGATTAACAATTGCGTTGAGTAAAGACCTAGAATGCACTAAAGCGTATGTTAGATGTGATAGTGGGTATGACGGCTATCATGAAACACATCTAATAGTCGCTGTGTATTCTGAACGTGTTCCTAGTCGATTGGGCCGTCAAAATGAGGATAAGGCCGCCCGAGTTCGAGACTAGTATCTGCGATGCGAAGTACCATGTTTCATTGGTAGGAAACATTGTGATGTTCTGAGCATGCAGATAGATAGTGACCTGGTGATCTATCGAACTACCCTCGTTCGGACTTTCCAAGTGGTTACCATTTGTCGAGTGGATAAGTCCGAGGTCTTGGTTGTACTGATTAGTCCTCACGACTCGAAACGTCATTGAGACTCTACATGATAGGCGTCTCACTTTGACCCGTTTGCCGACTCACTTGGGGTCATAAGGCGTCGAGATTGGGTGAGACCCCGATGCATGTAGGACTCGATGCATCGTTGTCGAGGATTCACCGCTCGCAGACATGCGTGGATATCCTATGCTATCTGAGGAGATAATAGTGTATAAATCTCTGGCCAGAGTACTAGAAGTGTTTTAGGTAAATGTGTTTACCTAGTTACACTCGCGATGTCACTATTCGATCTCCAAGATGTATGCATAGCTATAGGATCTATAGCGACTATCGATTTACCAATGGTCGTTGATATGATCGGGATATATGGATTGAAAGGACCGTACTGTACGCTAACCACGACCAACTGGTTCTTGCAGGCACTATCAGTGATACCTAGGGGATCATGGGGCGATGTTGCTAGACGCTCTTACCATGATCCGTTGGGCAAGTCCGGAATTGTGATTCCGGAGCCACAATGGTTGTGGGCCCACGGCTAGCTGTATCCCTGAACCATTGAGGATCACACAAGTACTAGATTCGAGATTCCCACACGAACTCAGCTCAATGTGTTGAGCACGAGAAGAGGATTTTGGGGAGTTCAACTTCCTAAAAGTCAACAGGGGTCAAACCGGGGTTTCCGCTGTTGAGGGGCAAAACGGTCATTTTGCACTGGGTTCTGAAAAATGGTTTTTCAGACCATAATATTCAGTTTCGGAAACTGAGTCGATCCGTCCAATCTGATCGGCGATCGGAGTTACGATGAAGTCAAAGCGATGCATATCGTCATTTGGACCCGGGCCCGTTGGCCGGTCCCAAGTCCAAATTTAAGTCTATTTAATTAGACTAATTGACTTCATTAATCAAAAAACAACTCAATACGAGACTTTATAATTACTACACTCATCAACCCTAACCCTAGCAAACCGCCGCCTCCCTTCTCTTCTCTCGCCGCCGCCGCCGCCGCCGCCGTCGCCGCCCAACTTC
>KV005048.1:29690-40048 GCA_001598015.1 Dorcoceras hygrometricum
TTGCAAATTTTATTGAGCTATGCCTTGAGTTCCTTGGCTCCCTTGTTGGTCGTAGCCTCCAGTTGTTATCCGGTGTCTCATGCATAGCATTTGCATTTTATTTATGCCGTATCTTTGCTGTTTATTTGCTCTCCGTACTGGGGTCTGACCCCATGTCCCTCTGGGGCTTGGTGTGTTTGTTTGCCTGTTGTGTTGTCCAGGTCATACAGCTGGTCGAGGAGCTAATCCAGCTGGCGGTGCCCCAGGAGGGTGTTGAGTGTCCCAGTAGCGTATAGCATATATGTATGTATCAGTTTAGTAGCCGGGGAGATGCTCTGTGCTTCGTGGTTGTATTCCGTGGTAGAGTCTGATACATGTTTATTTGTGTATTGATGCTATACTTGTGTTTGGTAAACTGGGATTCTATTTTAGTATTGTTGTATTTTAAATTATATGTTTTAAACCGTCGGGCCTAAACGCGAAAATTTTACCCACGTTTTGATAAGCTTCCGCATGTGTTGTATGATTTGTATCTGTTTAGAACACGAGGCCTGACATCCCCTGTCCGCCCAGCTCGCACTGCCCCAACTCTCAACTGTCATTATTACCTACAACCATGAAAACTAGTGAGCCTAAGGGCTCAGCAGGTAACTTTGGTAATAACAAGTTCACACGAAAATATAACGAGCTTTAAACATGAAGGAAGTAAGAATTAAACAACATATTCGTAAAATGTGGTTATAAAATAACCATAAATCTTTTCCGTATGGTATGTGGCTCAGATGTTTCTACTTAGGTCGTGTGAGGGTTGTGATTAACCAAGGTAATTAGTAGCTTCCTCGGGTTTAGATTAAGGGTTAATCAGTCGAGGTTATTCAGCTTAAAAAACTATCACGTTTTGCACTAAGCTGTTGGTGTAAGCTGTTTCGGGTTTCAGCTTGGGTTATCACTAGCGAGAGCTGTTAGAGTGGCCGTGCTTCTCTTGTGTGTTGTAGAAGATTAGAGGACCAGCTTAGAGGTAAGCTGGTATGTTGCGCAAGCTAGTTTGACGTGTGGAAGCGTAAACTGTTCCCTTTGCACCAGACTAGGCTCAAGCTGTTAAGCAAGGACTATGCTGAGTCCGTGAGTTGTTAGCAGCTTAGGAGTACTGTTAAGATACAATTTATTAGTTTTGGTGATAACAAAATAAGACAAGAGCTATATTCAGAAGTAACATTTGGACAGTCAGCCGTTGAAAGTGATCAACTACATGTTTGGAGAAACTTATACCTCAGATGTTGGATTGACCAGTCAGATATTGGGATTGAATATTTCAATTGTTATATATCAGATCTTGGTATTCGGGAATATTTTCAGGAATTGAGTTGAAGCCCTCAGTTGATGGGTTACTATTTCAGAGGTTGAAGATATACAGTTATCAGGTTCTGGTATCGGGTTTTTATGTCAGTCGTGAGAGCAAATCAGATGTTGATCAAGGATTACGCAATCAGACTTTGGTATTAATCACTATTTGGTGATTCGCTTCAGTAGTCAACGTATTTCAGCAGTTGGGTATTTATTTCAGTAGTAAGTATTTTCAGTAGTTGGCTACAGTGATTTTGATTTAGTCGTGATTGTTGTTGGTACATTCAGTCATTGCAACCAGCCGTTATGTCATATTCTCAATTTGCAAAAAGAAGGATATTTCGGACGTTGGGTATCTATTCAGGCGTTGGATATCTAATTAGTCGTTGGTTGTTATGATCAGCAATTGAATTCTACTTCACTTGCGAGCATATTCAGACGTTGGGTATTTCTTTAAGAAGTTCTCAGTCGTTGGGATTCAGTTGTTGATTTGATATCAGTCGCAACTACTCAAGTGTTAGCGTGTTTCTTAACGAACAACAAAACTACGTCGTTTGGATTAATAGATACGACAGCGTTTGGTTTAGCGCTAGAATTCAGACGTTGGTTTAACTGTTGCAAAGATTTAGTTGGCGTTATCTATTTAGTAGTAACAGTAACGTATTCTATCAGCGATGACCTATTCATCTTCTTCAAGAAAGGAAAAGCTGTATTAACAATAAGAGAATTCAGGCGCAAGCGACAAATCGATTCAAACGCGATTACATATTCAAAATGGAAAGAATCAATGGTGAAGTTTGAATCGTACTATTGCCTGGAATTATGGAGACAACGTCGGTACTATTTTGGGTAAATAGTACATAGAATACAGAGGACGTTATACGGTGTTTGCACAAATATGGAAAGACGAAATTTTGGCTCTGACGAAGCAAAATTTGCCTTAGTGGAGCATTATATACCGTAATCGTGATTTGTTGAAGATTTACAGAGGAAAATAGCTTTTATGACCGTTGAGAGCAAATGGTATAAATAGCAGAAATTTGAATTGAAGAAGCTCTCGATTACTCTCGCTCACTCTCTATCAACTCGACTCTTCGTCCAAGTCATTTATTGTCTCCATCATTCTCGAGCTTACACTCTGTCTAAGTTATCTCTCAAAAGCTCACAAACTCGAAGAACACAAGTGTTGATTTTCACAGACATTACCTTCGAGTCATCTTCTGGTTCACCTGTTGAATTGCATTTCTTTGTTTAGAAACCAGAAGATTTACAATCTCAATAGATCTGTATTCACTGTTACTATTCTAGATTGAGTCTGTAACAAACGTGCCACACAAAGACCGTTTGAAAAGAAATTACAAGTGTTGTAAACAGCAGCTGCGTCTGCTTGGTGAAGTTGTGTTGCTAGGAGTTCACGTTAAGTGTTGCTTGCGTGACTGGGTGTTTGCAGAAGGCCTGTAACCATCAAATCTTGTAGTGGAACCTTCCTGAAAAGGAAGAAGGGGAGACGTAGGATATGTATATCCGAACTTCCATAAACAAACTCTTGACTCCCTACTCTTTTACATTACTGCATTTACTTACAGCTTTAATCTGTTCACAAATTAATCGGCTTCTTTTCACACTTTTTGTTAGCCGTAGAAATTTAATTAAACTGAGATCCTTAAATCTGGTAACTCGGATTTAAGTTAAGCGGGTGCTTGTAAAACTGTTTTAAAAGGTTTTGAAAATTTGAAATACCAAGAGTTCATTCAACCCCCCCCCTTTTGAACTCTTGTAGCTGTTTTTTGAACAACATTGATCCTATCAATTGGTATCAGAGCCTGCGCATCTCAGTATTGAACAGTTGTTGTTTGTGCTTTATTATAGTTTAAAATGTCGACTTCTCACAACAAGATTCCCATGTTTTCTAAGGAGGACTACGATGATTGTAAGATTCGCATGCAGGCGCATCTGGCTGCTCATGATGACGACATGTGGTCTGTTATCACAGAAGGGCCGTTGAAGATAATGAAGCCAAACCTAGCCTTTGCGATATCTAACGACGAGCCTCAGTTTTTGGAAAAGAGCAGATATGAATACACTAATGAGGACAAAAAGAAGGCGAATCTGGACAATGTGGCCAGGGAAACATGTTCAGTAAGATCAAGACCTGTGCCACTGCCAAGGAAATATGGGAGAAGCTGACGCAAATATGTGAAGGAAATGATGAAATGAAGGAGAACAAGCTGACTGTCGCTCAGCAGAAGTATGAATCGATCAAGATGAAGGATGGAGAGACCATAACAGAGTTCGATGAAAGATTCAATGCCGTTGTTATTGAGTTGACGAGTCTTGGCAAGGAGTATAGCAACAGAGAGTTGGCATGGAAGGTGATGAGAGCGTTGTCCAGGGAGTGGGACGTGAAGACGATGGCTATGAGGGAGTCCAAAGATCTGAACAAGCTGGAGCTTCACGACTTATTTGCAAATCTAAAAGCTTACGAGTTTGAGTTGGAGACGAGAGCATAAGCTGGACCCTCGACATCCCAGTCGACAAAAGCACTAGCTGCTACAACGACTGAACAGTGCTCTCCAATCACTAGCAAGACGGCTGATAAACTCAGCGATGATGTCATGTCCCTCTTCGTTAAGAAGTTTGGGAAATACCTGGGAAGATCCTACAACCCTTCTACATCTTATAATAATGTTCATAAAAGTGATAAAGTTGCATATGATATGAATTGCTTTAATTGTGGACGTCCAGGGATTGCAACAGGCCCAATAAGGAAGACATATACAGAAGAGATGAAAAGAAGGAGGATCGTTACAAACAAGATGACAAGACAAATGAGAGAACTGTCGACAGAT
Organism: Dorcoceras hygrometricum; assembly: GCA_001598015.1. Classification (NCBI taxonomy): domain Eukaryota; kingdom Viridiplantae; phylum Streptophyta; class Magnoliopsida; order Lamiales; family Gesneriaceae; genus Dorcoceras; species Dorcoceras hygrometricum. Next base: position 33,863 of record KV005048.1, read on the forward strand.
CCAAGGATAGCTCCACGGATAGACGGATGAGGACACGAGGTGATAAAAGACCCAGCCGCAATAATGATCGCAAAGTGCTGATGGCTTAGGAAAGCACCAAAAATTGGGCTGATACAGATCAGATTCTACATCTACCAGCTCCTCATCCCAGCGATAGTGAACAGGAGGAAGTTCATTGTCTCATGGCTGATCAAACTTCAGATGAAGAGGTATTTGATTTCTCCAATATTGAATTTACACGAGAAGACCTTTTCAGTTCACTTAATGATATGTTCAAAGAGTACAGGAAGCTTTCTCACACATTCGAGGAAGTTAAGGCTGAAAACGATGATTTGAAAAATAGTTCAGTAGAACCAAGTATTGTTGAACTTGGTGAAGCTGACAGTTTAAAAATTGAGTTGGGTAAGTGAAGGCTGAGAATGAATTGTTGAGATCAACTTGTGAGCTCGAGTCTGAAATTGAAAAATTAAATTTGACAATGAGCTCCTGGACCAAGTCTTCTGCTTCTCTTGATAAGCTGTTTGGAATTCAGAAGCCAGCGAGTGATAGAACTGGCTTGGGTTTCAATGTTAGTGAAAGCAGCTCTGGAGAAACAAGTACTCAATCACAGCTGGTGTACGACAAGTTCAATAAGATGAGCTTTGTCAAAGCCAGTGTGACATATGACAGATGTGAGTCGATGACATATAATGACCAAACCTCTCAGAAGTTGAACCATAAAGGAAAAACTGGTATCGGCTATCAAAAACCTGAGAATTCCAAGCCCAGCTGGCTAAAGAACAAATTGGACAAAGACAAAACGAAAGCTGGTTCTAAGTCGTTTGTTCCTAACCAGCCAAGGCGCAATTCAAAGAAAGTAAAATCTGGTTGGAGAAAGGTTCAGCCGAGGAGGGATCTAAATGGTCAAAATATGAAATCAACACTCAATAGATCTCACCATGGTTTTGCACAGACCCTCACGGACTCTAGTACTGGAAAAACTGTCAAGGTAATTCAAGTATGGGTCCCGAAAGGGGTAATCCGATCTGAACCCAAGTAAAATTGGGTACCAAAAGCTGTTTGTATGATTGCAGGATAACAGGTACGAACCAGCTGATGTATCAACCTTTTGGTACCTGGATAGCGGCTGTGCACGACACATGAAAGGAAACCAAAAGCTGCTATCAGATGTTGTTCCACACAAAGGAGAAAAAATCGTGTTTGGTGATAACGCATACGATAACACTTTGGGTAAGGGTAAGCTTATCCATGGTAACATTTCTATTTCAGACATCTTAGTTGTTGATAATTTACGTTATAATTTAATTAGCATTAGTCAGCTATGTGACAAGGGTTACATAGTTAAGTTTCAACAACACACTTGCACAGTTCAGAGTGCAAATGGTCTGACTGTATTGATAGGTAAACGTTCGGGGAATACCTACATTATCGATTGGTCAGAGCAGTTGAAATCTGAACAGTTGTGCCTTGCAGCTGACTCTTCCAGGAGTTGGCTGTGGCATCAAAGAATGAATCATCTAAACTTCAAAACACTTGCCAAATTGAGTCAACATGATATGGTTTCTGGTATGCCAAAAATCAATTTTTCTAAGGACAAGATTTGTTCTGCTTGTCAGTTGGGAAAGCAAATTAAATCTACTTTAAAAACTAAAGGCGGTAAACGTTCTTCCCGTAGCTTAGAGTCTTTTACATATGGATTCTTTTGGTCCTATACCCGTAACTAGCGTTAGGGGGAACGAACTACACCTTAGTTGTTATTGATGATTTTACAAAATATACGTGGGTGTTATTTTTAAAAGCAAAATATGAAACCACCGACCAGCTGATACGTCTTTTAAAACGTTTGCAAAATGACAAATCTTGTTCAGTCAACCGAATAAGAAGTGATCGTGGTACTGAGTTTTTAAATCAAAAATTGACTTTTATTTGGAAGACTTAGGGATAAAGCATGAGCTTTCAGCAGCTAGAACTCCTCAGCAGAACGAGTTAGCTGAAAGGAGAAACCGTACTTTAAAAGAAGCTGCTAGGTCTATGATTGCTTATTCTCGCATTTCACAAAATTTTGGTCAGAAGCAGTTAACACATCGTGTTATACTCAGAACAGATCTATGATTAATAGGATGCACGATAAAATCCCATATGAGATCTGGAATGGCAAGAAGCCTGACATATCTTATTTCAGGGTGTTTGGGTGCAGATGCTTCATTCATAATAATGGTAAAAAGTACCTAACAGCCTTTGAACCAAAATCCGATGCAGATATTTGTTAGAGTAGATGCCCAACTAGCCAACTTTTGGCGTGTGGGTTTTATTTACTCTTTGTATAACGATTTTTATTTATTAAATTCGCATTTCTTTTATGGAATTCTTTATTTTCATTATGTTATAATGTTAACAATTGCGTTGGATAAAGACCTAGAATGCACCATAGTGTATGTTAGATGTGATAGTGGATATGATGGCTATCATGAAACACATCTAATAGTCATTGTGTATTCTGAACTCGTTCCTAGTCGATTGGGCCGTCAAAATGAGGATAAGGCCGCCCGAGCTTGAGACTAGCATCTGCGATGTGAAGTACCATGTTTCATTGGCAGGGAACATTGTGATGTTCTGAGCATGCAGATGGATAGTGACATGGTGATCTATCGAACTACCCTCGTTCGGACTTTCCAAGTGGTTACCATTTATCGAGTGGATAAGTCCGAGGTCTTGGTTGTACTGATTAGTCCTCACTACTCGAAACGTCATTGAGACTCTACATGATAGGTGCCTCACTTTGACCCGTTTACCGACTCAGTTGGGGTCATTAGGTGGTGGGATTGGGTGAGGACCCGATGCATGTAGGAGTCGATGCTTCGTTGTCGAGGATTCACCGCTCACTTTTATGCATGGATATCCTATGCTATCTGAGGAGATAATAGTGTGATAAATATCTGGCCAGAGTACTCGATGTGTTTTAGGTAAATGGGTTTACCTAGTAACACACGCGATGTCACTATTTGATCTCCGAGATGTATGCATTTACCGACTCAGTTGGGGTCATTAGGTGGTGGGATTGGGTGAGGACCCGATGCATGTAGGAGTCGATGCTTCGTTGTCGAGGATTCACCGCTCACTTTTATGCATGGATATCCTATGCTATCTGAGGAGATAATAGTGTGATAAATATCTGGCCAGAGTACTCGATGTGTTTTAGGTAAATGGGTTTACCTAGTAACACACGCGATGTCACTATTTGATCTCCGAGATGTATGCATAGTTATTCGATCTCTAGCGACTCTCGATGTACCAATGGTCGTTGATCTGATCGGGATATATGTGTTGAAAGGACCGTACTGTACGCTAACCATGACAAACTTGTTCTTGCAGGCACTATCAGTGATACCTAGGGGATCATGGGGCGATGTTGCTAGGCGCTTTACCATGATCCGATGGTTCAGTCCGAGATTGTGATTTCGAAGTCACAATGGTTGTGGGCCCACGGCTAGCTGTATCCCTGAACCATTGAGGGTCACACAAGTACTGGATTCATTATTCCCGCACGGAAATTGAGCTCAATGTGTTGAGCATAGGAGGAGAAATTTAGGGAGTGCGACTTCCTAAAAGTCAACAGGGGTCAAATTGCGATTTCCCAAAGTTGAAGGGCTAAACTACAATTTTGGACTAGGTGGTCTGAAAAATTGTTTTCGCATCATAAAACTCAGTTTTGGAAACTTCGTTGATCGGTCCGATCTGATCGTCGATCGGGATTATGATTAAGCCACGGTGATAGGGATGAACCGAATGTTCATATGTTGGACTGGGCCCGCCCCAGGTCCAATGGGCCGGTTCAAGCCCATCACACCTATACTTGTACATGGTCTAGGGTTACATTGTAAGACAACACACTTCACAAAACCCTAGACACCTAGTAGCCGCCCCTCCCTTCTCCCACGCCTCTCTCGGCCGCCGCCACCACGCGTCGCCGCGCCGCCGCCGTGTGCCGCCGCCTTCGTGGTCGGACTTGTTCCGATCACCTTGTCGAGGAGATTCCGTTCCTGACAAATTCGTCAGCTCTTCTAGTGCAGACTGACAAAGGAGCCGTGTTTGTAGTCGTGGACCGGATTAGGAGATCTACCGCCGCCTACCTTTGAAGTGCTAGTTTCCCTGTGAAACTGGTCGGAGCCAGGCGCCTAGACGCCAGCAAGGTAACGCTCTAAAACATCCTATGTATGTTTTATTGCATTATATTTGTTATGTATTGAACATTTCCGGGGCAAATTTTGAAACTTCCGCTGCGCCCCCGGGAACGGGATCAGGATCCGCCACTGCACCAACAGTGTATTCTTGGCAAGTTTGTCGTCCTTAGAAACGATTAGTAAGGCCCAACTTTCAGATGTGGAGGTGGTGAATGAGTTTCCCGAAGTTATTATGGGCTGGCGCGTAGCTACAGTGCCGAGGGCCGGCCACCGTGCGCGATTGTCCCTCGCGGGGGCGGGCGCCACCTGCCACCCACCTGCGCGCGGTGTGCGCGAAGGGGCTTGCGCAGCGTGCGGCAGTGTGCCGCACGCTGTGCAGGCGGCGGGCGCCGCTGTGCGGCCGCCGTCCGACGAACCCGAGGCGGTGTTGCGACGGCTGATTTGTCTTCTAGGTTTTGTTTCGAGCCTGTCCCGGGCAGCCTGAGAAGTTTTCGGGCCAATATTTGATATTGGGCCATTTTGGTCGGACCAAAATTAATTTTTTAAAATTTTGAGATTTTGGGCCTAAAATTTTTTTAAGCCCAATATGATGCAATTAAAATTGACAAAATATGATTTGATTTATAAAATATGATTTTTTAATTAAAATATGATTTTGTTGGAAATTATCAAATTTGATTTGATTATTTAATTTATGTCAATTATTTGAATTGATTGTATGTTTGAGATGATCGAGAGCCGTGCCCAATGTGTTAGGTGTATGCTAGGTTTTGCGAATTTTGGTTGTAATATTGATCATATCATATTTCAAAGTGGGTCTGTTTGTGGCCCGTTCCCACCCCTTTAAAATTGTATCCCAATGTGTCATGGATACTTAAATGTAAATATTAGATTTAGTGGGAGGACTTTTGAAGATGGTGGAGATGATGATCAAAGAAATTGAAGACCGAAGATTTGTAAAACTGGAAGCAAATGTAATAGGATTGCATTGCATACTGCATTTCACCTAGGACTGGATCTAGGTCCGTGATTGGCAACCACGGACCGCATAGCTCTCGCTATCGATCATCCCAAATTTTATATATGCGATATATGTTTGTTGAATCCGCATTTTAAATTGTGATTTAAATTCAATGAGACCGAATTTTCAAAATTAAAATTCCTCATTTTAAATATGATTTAAAATTAATATCAAGATTAAAAGTTTATTCGATAAACTAAGGGAATTTAAATTTGTTTAAATTTTCCTACCTTCCATCAACAATGAGTGTACGTCGATGCTACCCGTACACATGGCCCGGCTCATATTATTGAGGGGGTTATGTATGCCGGAAAGCTGTACACGTCATTGAGACTCGCTGTGAGTTGGTTGGAACTCCCTTTAACGTTGGCTCATATTATTTGGGACGTTAAGGGGACCGTCCTTCACAACTCGACATTGATGGGTCATCTTGACACGTGATAGTAATCGGCGTCATATTATTGGACACTTACTGGACGTGAGGTAAATACATGGAGGTTGCACCTGGTGCAATTGGGCTCTACCTTTTGAGGGTCATGGTTGGCTGATATTATTCGGGACCATGGTCGCTTGATTGGACTCTGTGTACCCACTAAGGAAACTTGCTTTCTCGATTTCATTAGAGGGTGGTGAAATCGTTAAAATAGTGGGAGGGTAATTCATAAAAATAAATGACCTTGTTTTATGTCTTAGCGCTTTTTCATATATAGTTAGTAATGCATGTCTGTTTTTCTTTTCTGTATAAACTGCTTTATAATTTCTTCGATCAAAAATCCACTTGCTGCTATACTGGATAGCAACAAGTTCACTGGTCTGAACTACCAAGACTGGCTTCGAAACCTCAATATTGTATTGGCTTCGGAGAAGCTCCTCTACACGTTAGACAAGAGCCCTCCGAAGGAAGCCCCTGCCGACATCAGCCCTGAGGAGCTGACCAAGCTGAATAAATGGTGGGATGACGAGCTTAAGACACGGTGCTATATA
>KV005048.1:42458-72675 GCA_001598015.1 Dorcoceras hygrometricum
AGAGCCAGTGCCAGAAATGGTCGCACCTAGGAGATCTGAAAGGGTTCCTAGGGCTCCTGAAAGATATGGTTTCCTCCTTGAAGATGATCAAAGTGATCAAGTTATTGGATGTGATCCAAGAACATTCAAGGAGGAGATTTCCGATGCTGATTCTAATTTGTGGCGTGAAGCCATGCAGTCTGAGATTGACTCAATGCATGCGAACCAAGTTTGGACTCTTGTTAATCCTCCCGAAGGAATTGTTCCTATTGGGTGTAAATGGATATACAAGAGAAAACTTGGTCCTGATGGTAAGGTACTGACCTATAAGGCACGACTGGTCGCGAAAGGTTACACTCAAAGGCAAGGTTTTGACTATGATGAAACCTTTTCACCAGTCGCAATGTTCAAGTCAATTAGAATACTATTTGCCATAGCCGCATGGTACGACAATGAGATATGGCAAATGGATGTGAAAACTGCGTTCCTTAATGGAAGCATTAAGGAAGAGATCTATATGACGCAGCCTGAGAGTTTCACATCTGTAGGAAGTGAGCATAAAGTATGCAAACTTTAGAGATCTATCTATGGTCTCAAACAAGCATCGAGAAGTTGGAGCCTGAGATTCGATGAAACAATTAAGGAATTTGGTTTCATCAAGAATCCCGAGGAGCCATGTGTATATAAGAAGGTAGTTAAAAGCGCTGTGACATTCCTTGTACTTTATGTTGATGACATTCTAATCATTGGGAATGATATAGGAATGTTGCAATCAACTAAAGTGTGGTTGTCTAGTAGATTCTCGATGAAGGACATGGGTGAAGCATCATATATTCTTGGAATACAGATATATCGGGATAGATCGAAAAGGATGCTCGGACTCACCCAAGCTGCTTACATCGATACCATACTTAAGCGGTTCTCTATGGAAGAGTCCAAGAGAGGACACCTGCCTATGTGCCACGGGGTCACTCTATCTAAGTCTATGTGTCCAAATACTGATGAGGAGATAGAGAGTATGACACGTGTGCCATATGCCTCGGCAATAGGTAGTATTATGTATGGCATGATCTCAACTAGACCGGATGTTGCATATGCTCTGAGTCTCATGAGCCGCTACCAGTCCAACCCCAGCCAAATTCATTGGAAGGCTGTGAAAGATATTGTTAAGTACTTACGAAGGACTAAGAATATGTTCATGTTCTATGGGGGTGGTGAACTGAAATTGGAAGGCTACACTGATTCTAGCTTCCAATGTGACGTGGATGATTCGAAGTCAACCTCTTGATTTGTATTCATGCTCAATGGTGGTGTTGTCTCTTGGAAGAGTTCCAAGCAAGACACCATCGCGGATTCAACCACTGAGGCTGAGTACATCACAGCATCAGCTGCTGCTAAAGAGGCGGTTTCGATAAGGAATTTCGTCCAAGAGTTGGGCGTAATCCCTGATGGAGTTGGTCCAGTCCCGGTGTACTGCAACAACACGGGTGCCGTTGCGCAAGCAAAGGAACCTAGGTCTCACCAAAGATCCAAACATATACTGAGTAAAATACCATATAATCCGGGATATTGTGGCTAGGGTGACATAGCAGTCGAGAGAGTCGCCTCTGCAAACAACATTGCTGATCCACTTATGAAGCCCTTGCCAGAATCGTTGTTTGAAAAACATCGCGAAACAATAGGACTGCGTCTGATGAGTAGTTGGCTTTAGGGCAAGTGGGAGATTGTTAGAGTAGATGCCCAACTAGCCAACTTTTGGCGTGTGGGTTTAATTGACTCTTTGTATAACGATCTTTATTTATGAAATTCGTATTTCTTTTATGGCATTCTTTATTTTCATTATGTTATAATGTTAACAATTGCGTTGGATAAAGACCTAGAATGCACCATAGTGTATGTTAGATGTGATAGTGGATATGATGGCTATCATGAAACACATCTAATAGTCACTGTGTATTCTGAACTCGTTCCTAGTCGATTGGGCCGTCAAAATGAGGATAAGGCCGCCCGAGCTTGAGACTAGCATCTGCGATGTGAAGTACCATGTTTCATTGGCAGGGAACATTGTGATGTTCTGAGCATGCAGATGGATAGTGACCTGGTGATCTATCTAACTACCCTCGTTCGGACTTTTCAAGTGGTTACCATTTATCGAGTGGATAAGTCCGAGGTCTTGGTTGTACTGATTAGTCCTCACTACTCGAAACGTCATTGAGACTCTACATGATAGGTGCCTCACTTTGACCCATTTACCGACTCAGTTGGGGTCATTAGGTGGCGGGATTGGGTGAGGTCCCGATGCATGTAGGAGTCGATGCTTCGTTGTCGAGGATTCACCGCTCGCTTTTATGCGTGGATATCCTATGCTGAGATAATAGTGTGATAAATCTCTGGCCAGAGTACTCGATGTGTTTTAGGTAAATGGGTTTACCTAGTAACACACGCGATGTCACTATTTGATCTCCGAGATGTATGCATAGTTATTCGATCTCTAGCGACTTTCGATGTACCAATGGTCGTTGATCTGATCGGGATATATGTGTTGAAAGGACCGTACTGTACGCTAACCATGACAAACTTGTTCTTGCAGGCACTATCAGTGATACCTAGGGGATCATGGGGCGATGTTGCTAGGCGCTTTACCATGATCCGATGGGTCAGTCCGAAATTGTGATTGCGGAGTCACAATGGTTGTGGGCCCACGGCTAGCTGTATCCCTGAACCATTGAGGTTCACACAAGTACTGGATTCATGATTCCCGCACGGAAATTGAGCTCAATGTGTTTAGCATAGGAGGAGAAATTTAGGGAGTGCGACTTCCTAAAAGGCAACAGGGGTCAAATTGTGATTTCCCAAAGTTGAAAGGCTAAACTGCAATTTTGGACTAGGTGGTCTGAAAAATTGTTTTCGCATCATAATACTCAGTTTTGGAAACTGCGTTGATCGGTGTGGATCTGGTCTTCGATCGGGATTATGATGAAGCCACGGTGATAGGGATGAACCGAATGTTCATATGTTGGACTGGGCCCGCCCCAGGTCCAATGGGCCGGTTCAAGCCCATCACACCTATACTTATACATGGTCTAGGGTTACATTGTAAGAAAACACACTTCACAAAACCCTAGACTCCTATTAGCCGCCCCTCCCTTCTCCCACGCCTCTCTCGACCGCCGCCACCACGCGCCGCCACCGTGTGCCGCCGCCTTCGTGGTCGGACTTGTTCCGATCACCTTGTCGAGGAGATTCCGTTCGTGACAAATTCGTCAGCTCTTCTAGTGCAGACTGACGAAGGAGCCGTGTTTGCAGTCGTGGATCGGATTAGGAGATCTACCGCCGCCTACCTTTGAAGTGCCAGTTTCCCTGTGAAACTGGTCGGAGCCAGGCGCCTAGACGCCAGCAAGGTAACGCTCTAAAACATCCTATATATGTTTTATTTCATTATATTTGTTATGTATTGAACATTTCCGAGGAAAATTTTGAAACTTCCGCTGCGACCCCGGGAACGGGATCCGGATCCGCCACTGTGCCAACAGTATTTTCCTAGGTTATTCAGCTGCTAGCAAGGCATATCGTGTTTTCAACAACAGAAGTCTGACAGTTGAAGAATCCGCACACGTGGTGTTTGACAAGACAAGATTTAGATCCAACTCAGCTGCAAGCCTACATGATTTGTGTTCATGTCTGGAATCAACAAGTCTTGATGACTCAGATGATGACGTGGCTCCACAAAGATATTCAGCAGAGATGGAACCAGCACTAGACACATCACACTAACGCGAAACAAGATCTGATAGGTAATCCAGTAGTCATCGATTTAACTAACGTTGACTCTATGGAGGATCAGATCTCGCCAGTTGTACCAGCTGTTGGAGGAAGAGCAACCAACCTTCAACCAGATGTTGCTCAACCAGCTGCTGCTCCAACAGATGCTGTTCAACCAGATGGTGCTCGAGCAGATGTTGCACAAACAGATCTTGCTACACAAAGACCAACATCTGAAGCACCAGTCGCAAGCACTTATCAGTTGGTATCAAGACCAACAGCTGATGCATCAGTCGCTAGCACTTCATGTCAAGTGATATCCAGACCAACAGCTGATGATAGAGCTGATTCACGCACACATCTTGAACAACTATCTCAACAGCTGGGATCTGACGCGCAAGTCAACCATGATAATTATCAATTGGTGTCAGAAGATCTAGATGTCACTATCCAGCCAGACATTCAAACGCAACAAGGAGCAAATCCCATTGGACTTGATCTTCGGTGGAATAGAAATCATCCACCTGAGCAGGTCATAGGTAACGTTCTATCTCCTGTTTGCACACGAGGCCAGCTATCTCTTGATCATTTTGATTCTGCATTTCTTTTGCATATAGAACCTAAAATGATAGATGAAGCCTTAGCTGACCCAAGTTGGATAGATGCAATGAAAGAAGAATTAAATCATTTTAAGCGTAACAATGTATGGAAAATTGTACCTAGACCCTCTAATCATTCAGTCACAGGAACTCGTTGGGTCTTTAGGAACAAACTGAATGAAGATGGCGTAGTAACTAGAAATAAGGCTAGACTGGTAGCACAAGGCTTTAGGCAAATGGAAGGAATAGACTTTGATGAAACATTTGCACCAGTAGCTAGGCTAGAAGCCATCTGCATGTTCCTTGCATATGCTGCATTCAAAGATTTTAAAGTATTTCAAATGGATGTTAATAGTGCATTTCTCAATGGCATCTTAACAGAGGAAGTTTATGTTGCACAACATCCTGGCTTCGTAAATCATACACATCCAGATTATGTCTATAAGTTGGATAAAGCTCTATATGGGTTGAAGCAAGCACCCAGAGCTTGGTATGATACTTTGTCAAAATTCCTTATTGAGCATGACTTCACAATAGACACAGTAGATAAGACATTGTTCAAATTTGTAAAAGAGGAGCATGTTTTATTGGTACAAATATATGTCGATGATATTATTTTTGGGTCAACTAACACCAAAATGTGCAATAAAATTTCCAAGCTTATGCAGGATAAGTTTGAGATGAGCATGATGGGGGAGCTGACGTTCTTTCTGGGCTTACAAGTACGACAGCTGGAGAATGGAATCTTCATCAACCAGGCTAAATACACGAAAGAACTGCTGAAGAAATTTGGCATGGACAACTGTTCAGCAGCTGCTACCCCAATGAGCTCCTCAATCAAGATGGATAAAGATGAAGCTAGAACTGCCATTGAGGTATCACTTTATCATGGTATTATAGGCTCTTTGCTATACTTAACTGCTAGCAGACCAGACATCATGTTTGATGTCTGTATGTGTGCTAGATTTCAGGCAGAGCCAAAGAAATCACATTACATAGCGGTGAAGAGAATTTTAAAATATTTAAAGGGTACTTCCAACGTGGGTCTTTGGTATCCCAAAGACTCAGGCTTTCAACTAATCGGTTATAGTGATTCAGACTACGCAGGATGCAGGATTGATCGCAGGAGCACCTGTGGAACTTGTCAATTCTTGGAAGATCGACTGATTTCCTGGTTTTGTAAGAAGCATACGTCAATCGCAACGTCCACGGCTGAAGCAGAGTACCTCACAGCTGGCAGCTGCTGTGCTCAAATTCTTTGAATACAACATCAGCTGAAGGACTATGGCATCGATGCTTCTGAAGCGCCTATTCTCTGCGACAACACTAGTGCGATCGTGATCACCCAGAATCCAGTACTGCATTCAAGGACAAAGCATATAGACATCAGGCATCATTTTATAAGGGACCACGTGCTAAAGAAAGATGTCCGGCTGGAGTATGTGTCTACTGAGCAGCAAGTTGCTGACATCTTCACCAAACCTCTACCAGACGCTAAGTTTTCTTATTTTAGGAACATATTAGGTCTCCTTGAATTGCCTTGCTTTTTCTGTGTACTAACAATTTGCAGGTTGTCAGTTGTTTCTTAAATCAGCTGCTAGTCTTTTGTTCAGGGGGAACGCATAGACTTTCAGCTGAGGCAAGCATATTGCGTTGGAGGATATCAGTCGTAGGGGTAACCAGGATCTGATTTGTTAAGCGCGACATCAGCTGAATATGTGAAGTCTTGATATATTCAGAAGTCACATATATACAGCTGATGCTTATTTATGATCAGCTCTCGCTTTATACTCAGCGATACATTAAAATCAGCAGTGATGTTATTACAATCGCTGCACCATCTATGACGATATCAATTTTGGTGCGCGTATTTTTAACCTTTTCCCTGTACGGGTAAAATCTTTTCAAAATCATTTAAAATACTTTCTCTATTTTGTAATTTCGATAAAATATTTTCTACATCATTTCAAAATATTGTACGTGCCGTCGGATGATTGACATGTGGTTGTCATCATTCCAATCGTCATATCTACATAGTTTCTCTCTCTAATCGTTTACAATTCTCTAAATATATTACGGCGTTTCCTATTTAACATTTTACTTACCTTGCATACTTTTACTCTCGTGTACTCTTGTGCTCGTATTCTCTGTGTGTGTTCTCTTGCATATCTCTTTCAGGCGTACTCTCAGTTTATCTACAAATATTCAATGGCATCTTCTTTGTTTATTAACACCGTCCATGTTTGCTTTTAATCAGTTCTTGCTATGGACAACGTCGGGATGGTGGCGATGTTTGAATCCCTTGTGGCTACTGGATTGAAAGGCTTTCTGGGCTGCCCCACAGTGATTCACGAAGCTACACTGTTGGAATTCTTTGCAAATGGATCAGTGAGAGATGGATTGGTTGTCAGTACCGTGAATGGATTAACTATGGAGATTTCGGAACAACTTCTTGCAAAAACCTTTGAGCTTCCGGTGGAGGGTTTGACAGATTTGTCGGAGATTCCTAAGGATATAGTATTTGATGCGAGAAGCATCGTTTCTATGTCTAGTGAACCAGTGAGTACTTCAGGGCAAAAGAGGGAGATGACGATAGAGTTTCGACTTCTCTGCGACATTCTGGCAAAAACGATATCTATAAAGGCCGGGTCATGTGATGCAATCACCCAAGAGAAGTTTCTGATGATGGCTGCAATCACCTGTGGAGTGAGGACTGGAACAGGCTATTGTTCAACATTCTTAAGGACATGGTGACTCCGGGGTCAAGGAAAGCCAAAGGCTATGCCATACAAATCAATCTTCTACTGGAGAATGTTCCAAGCTTGGAACTGGGCAAATCCTCGGAGTTTCCTTCTTCAAAAATCCTAACAGAGAAAACAGTGTATCGCTATATTTCTCTCAATGACAAGGTTGGTATGGAAGATGTAACAGATGAACCAAGGGTGAAGAAAACCCCTGTGAGAAAGGCTGCGTCTAAGAAAAGACCAGCTGTTACTACTGCTGCTGAACCAGTTGTGAAAAAGAAAAGGACGACAAAGAGTAAATCTGGTGCTTCAAAAGACAAACTGGAGATTTTGCCTATCGCACAGGATGCTGTACCACTACAAATCATTGAGCCAACTCCTGCTGCATCGGTTGAGCAACCCCTACTGCCAAAACGCAAAATCCAGAAGAGGAAAAGAAGGTTGGTTCTAGGTTCTGATGATGATATTGTTGAACAACCAGCTGCCGAGGTTGCTAGTGAGACTACTGTGGGAGAACCAGCTGTAAAGGTCGCTGGTGAGACTGTTGTTGAAGAATCAGCCGTAGCGAATGTTTTGGAGGAACAGCAGAGAGAGACAGTTGTTTATGATTTTGTAGAGGCTCCTGAAGAGACAGTTGTTGAAGGCATTGCTGAACTAGATTCTGAGCCAGCTGTAGCAGATATTGATAACGCAGGTATGTCTACTGCTGATGATGTTGACATCATAATTGGGCAGGTCCTTGCAGAGACTGCCCAAATTGAACCAGACGAGGAAGAACAAGACGTTGGTGGATTAGATGTTGCAGGAACAGCTGTCAGTGAATCAGGTGTTGGGGAACAGGCCGCTCCAAAAGCAGATGAAGTGGAACGTTGGTTTGATCTTCCTTATGAAGTGCTGTTTGCTCGAGACACTGAGAAAATGGTCACAACAGCCAGTGACACTGATGAGGACATGGAAACAGTGGAGGAAATGGAGACAGAGGCTGTTGAACAATCTGTAGATGATGCAATGTCTCTGGAGGATATTTTGATGACAATTCCAGTAGAGTTCTCATTGCCGTCTGCCAATGTGGAGATAACGAAGATTACTTTAGGCAAGAGTATCTCAATCCCTGGAGTCGATGAAGGGGACTGGTACAAGGCCGGTCTTCCCAATATTCCTGCGGTGGATAAAGGGAAGGCACCCCTTATGGAAAGAAATCCAATAAAGGGTAATCCGGTTAAGGAACAATTTTATCTGATTCTTACAGATACAGAGGTTCTTGTATAGTTACGGGAGCAGATTATAGACGATGTAGATAGATTCTTTAATTCTTTCAGTCTCAAGAAGTTAGCGAATCTAAAGATAGATGAGTCGTATTTTGATAAAGAGGCACTCATTTTATCTTGGGCTGAAACAGACTCTACTAGAGTAGCTCTCAACAGGAGGATGTACATATTAACTAAGTACAGAGAATTGTTAATCAGGAGATTTTTAGAGGCACGGAAGATCAATTTTATCCCAAGTGAAGGTTCTTCGGCTACTGATCTCAAAGTACTGGAGATGCTTTCCGATATTCATATATTTGTGGTAGAAGAATTGAAAGAACAGACGATAGCACACGGTCTTAAATGGGAGAATACGTGTTGCTCAAAAATTTTTGAAGGTCGCCCACGTGATCGAGGTGATATAATTGCCAGAACCAACACCAATACTCGATCTACATGTTGGATTAGAACAATGATTTGTGTTGATGGAGTTTGGGTGATTGAACCATGTGGTGACCACTGGGTGATGATACCTCGGGAAGTTGTAAATAATGAGATTTCACGTCAACGATCTTATGATGACACACTCCCTCCTGTCAGTGAACTTTTCAAGTTGATGCAGAAACGGTGGGGAGATGTTTGTACAGAAGTTGCACAATTCTTTGTCTCTGGTAAACTTCTGCCAGTAGGCTCGATTAATTTTTGCCGCACTCTATCAGTTGTGGAGCCAGCTTCCAATTTTGGTTCTCGTAGACAGACAGTCGTTACTCTGGGTTGGTCTCAACTATGTACAGCTTTTGTTCAGTATAGTTTGTTCAGTGGTTTGAGTATCGATGATATTCACAGTTTTGTTTCCACTATTGCTTTGGAAAGATCAGTGCTGAGAGATGTACAGTTAGTTCAGAGTTCAGTTTTTGTTAATCAGGATGTACAGTTGCTTTTGGACCAGCGTCCTCAATCTCCGTCCACCACAGCTGATTCTTCCATGAACTTTGTTGAAGATGACATTCAGTTGGAAGATGAATCAGCTCCTGATCAGTTTATTTTGACTTCTTCTGCCATAGCTATCTCTGCCTCTATTGCTACTCTTCGGGAATCTATCTCAAATATTGTTGCTAATCAATCGAGGGATTCTCGGAAGACGAATACTGCTCTTAGCGAAGTGATGTGCAAAATCGATCATGTTCAAAGAGTCTTTCTTGACAGTCTTGCTGATCAAAGTGAAACCTTCTGGGGTTTATTCAAACGTAGTCGCCAAGAAGCTCAAAATGACAACAATGCACTGTCGCTAGCTCTAAAAGCTGTCCGCACTCAAAATGTCATTTTATCGACAGATTTAGAGGCTACTAGAAAAGAAGTGAAGGATATAAAGGCTACGTTATCTAAGGATTTTGATGACAAGTTAGCTTATATTCGAAACGAACTTCTGGAGTTCCGCGTAGATACACAAGGACAATTGGCTTCCCTCGGTACTCACCTTGCAGAACTCATTGCCTTTCTTACTAAGGGCAGTGATGACAAAAAGGGGGAAGATAGTAGCATCCGTCGCCCTCAACAACCTCCTGACAATCAAAGCCGACCCAGTTGGGTAGGTGGTGGCAGTGGCAATAGAGCAGATGAACAGAGGCGTCCTGTTGGAAGTAGTAGCAGAGGTGAAAGTTAGAGAAGAGGAGACAGTAGTGGTTCCTCAAAAAGAATGAGATCAAGTGGTGAGTCACCTGTTCGTGGCACAAGATATGGACCATATCCACCAGGTGCACCACCCAAGAAGTGCGCTAAATATTGGATGACTGGAGAAAAGGATTTTTAAATTCTTTAACTCTGAGTTGTAAAAATCTTATGTACAAAATTCATTTTAATGAAATATAGATATTTCAGCAGACTTTGCGCATTTTATCGTTTGATCATTTATTTAAATCGATAGGCTGCTAAGTTTTGTCATCACCAAAAAGGGAGAAATTGTTAAGATAAAATTTATTAGTTTTTGTGATAACAAAATAAGACAAGATCTATATTCAGAAGTAACATTTGGACAGTCAGCCGTTGAAAGTGATCAACTACATGTTTGGAGCAAATTATACCTCAGATGCTGGATTGTCAGATATTGGGATTGAATATTTCAGTTGTTAGATATCAGATCTTGGTATTCGGGAATATTTCAGGAATTGAGTTGAAGCACTCAGTTGATGGATTACTATTTCAGAGGTTGAAGATATACATTATCAGGTTCTGGTATCGAGTTTTTATGTCAGTCGTGAGAGCAAATCAGATGTTGATCAAGGATTACGCCATCAGAATTTGGTATTAATCACTAGTTGGTGATTCGCTTCAGTAGTCAACGTATTTCAGCAGTTGGGTATTTATTTCAGTAGTAAGTATTTTCAGTAGTTGGCTACAGTGCTTTTGATTCAGATGTGATTGTTGTTGGAACATTCAGTCGTTGCAACCAGCAGTTATGTCATATTCTCAATTTGCAAAAAGAAGGATATTTCAGACTGTTAGAGTAGATGCCCAACTAGCCAACTTGTGGCGTGTGGGATTTATTGACTCTTGTGTATAACGATCTTTATTTATGAAATACGCATTTCTTTCGTGGCATTCTTTATTTTCATTATGTTATAATGTTAACAATTGTGTTGTATAAAGACCTAGAATGCACCATAGTGTATGTTAGATGTGATAGTGGATATGATGGCTATCATGAAACACATCTAATAGTCACTGTGTATTCCGAACTCGTTCCTAGTCGATTGGGCCGTCAAAATGAGGATAAGGCTGCCCGAGCTTGAGACTAGCATCTGTGATGTGAAGTACCATGTTTCATTGGTAGGGAACATTGTGATGTTCTGAGCATGCAGATGGATAGTGACCTGGTGATCTATCAAACTACCCTCGTTCGGACTTTCCAAGTGGTTACCATTTGTTGAGTGGATAAGTCCGAGATCTTGGTTGTACTGATTAGTACTCACGACTCAAAACGTCATTGAGACTCTACATGATAGGCACCTCACTTTGACCCATTTACCGACTCATTTGGGGTCATTAGGTGGCGGGATTTGGTGAGGTCCCGATGCATGTAGGAGTCGATTCTTCGTTGTCGAGGATTCACCGCTCGCTTTTATGCGTGGATATCCTATGCTATCTGAGGAGATAATAGTGTGATAAATCTCTGGCCAGAGTACTGGATGTGTTTTAGGTAAATGGGTTTGCCTAGTAACACTCGCGATATCACTATTTGATCTCCAATATGTATGAATGCTATTGGTTCTCTAGCGACTCTCGATTTACCAATGATCGTTGATCTGATCGGGATATATGTGTTGAAAGGACCGTACTGTACGCTAACCATGACAAACTGGTTCTTTCAGGCACTATCAGTGATACCTAGGGGCTCATGGGGCGATGTTGCTAGGCGCTTTACCATGATCCGATGGGCAAGTCCGAAATTGTGATTTCGGAGTCGCAATGGTTGTGGGCCCATGGCTAGCTGTATCCCTGAACCATTGAGGGTCACACAAGTACTGGATTCACGATTCCCACACGGAAACTGAGCTCAATGAGTTGAGCATAGGAGGAGGAATTTAGGGAGTGCGACTTCCTAAAAGTCAACAGGGTTCAAATTGCGATTTCCCATAGTTGAGGGGCTAAAATGAAATTTTGGACTAGGTGGTCTGAAAAATTGTTTTCACATCATAATACTCAGTTTTGGAAACTGTGTAGATCGGTCCGATCAGATCGTCGATCGGAGTTATGATGAAGCCACGGTGATAGGGATGAACCGAATGTTCATATGTTGGATTGGGCCCGCCCCAGGTCCAATGGGACGGTTCAAGCCTATCACACCTATACTAATACATGGTCTAGGGTTGTATTGAAAAAAAAAAAGATAAAAACACACAAACCAAAGACCTAGCTAGCGCCGCCCCCTCTTCCTCCCATCACCTCACGGCCGCCGCCCCTCCTCCATGCGCCGCTGTGCTGCCGCCGTTGATCGTGTGATCGCACTTGTTCCGATCACCTTGACGAGGAGATTCCGTCTGTGGTAAGTTCGTCAGATCTTCTAGTGCAGACTGATGAAGGAGTCCTGATTCCAGTCGTGGACCGGATTGAGGAGATCTACCGCCGCCTACCTTGAAGTGCCAGATTCCCAATGAATCTGGTCGGAGCCGGGCGCCTAGACGCCAGCAAGGTGACTTATAAAACATCCTATGTATGTTTAATTGTTGTTAATATTATGTATTGAATGATTCCCGGTGCAAAATTTTGAAAATTCCGCTGCGCCCCGGGAAACGGGATCCGGATCCGCCACCGCGCCAACAGTGGTATCAGAGCCAAGGCTCGGATCCTTCGATACATTATTGTGCCTGAATTGCATCAATTTCGAAATTTTCAAATCAAAACAAAATTTTTTTTTTTGAAAACGGCTGCCGGCACCGCCGCGCAAGGCCGCGCCATCGCCCGCGCGTTGGCCGGCCACCATGCGCTAGTGTCGCGCGGTTCCGCCGCGCATGGCGCGGCCGGCCGCACGCTGTGTGATGGCGGCGGCCGCCGTCGTGCGGCCGCTGGCCGGCGATTCCTCGTGGCACTGCGACGGCTGTTTTGTCTTCTAGATTATGTTTCGGGCCTGTCCCGGGCAGCCCATGAAGTTTTCGGGCCAATATTTGATATTGGGCCATTTTGGTCGGACCAAAAATTGATTTTGGAATTTTTGAGATTTTGGGCCTAAAATTGTTTTAAGCCCAATATGATGCCATTAAAATTAACAAAATGTGATTTTATTTATAAAATATGATTTTGTTGGAAATTCTCAAATTTGATTTGATTATTTAATTTATGTCAATTATATGAATTAATTGCATGTTTAGGATGATCGAGAGCCGTGCCCAATGTGTTAGGTGTATGCTAGGTTTTGCGATTTTGGTTGTAAATATTGTTGATATCATTTATAAAGTGGGCCTGGTTTATGGTCCGTTCCCACCCCTTTGCAATTATATCCCATCGTGTCATGGATATTTAAATGTAAATATTAGATTTAGTGGGAGGACATTTGAAGATGGTGGAGATGATGATCAGAGATATTGAAGACCGAAGATCTGTAAAACCGGAAGCTAATGTAATAGGATTGCATTGCATACTGCATTTTACCTAGGACTGGACCTAGGTCCGTGATTGGCAACCACGGACCGCGTAGCTCTCGCGATCGATCATCCCAAAATTTTTATATATGCGATATATATATTTGTTGAATCCGCATTTTAAATTGTGATTTAAAATTAATTGAGACAAAATTTTCAAAATTAAAATCCCTCATTTTAAATATGATTTAAAATTAATATCAAGATTAAAAGTTTATTCGATAAACTAAGGGAATTTAAATTTGTTTAAATTTTCCTACCTTCCATCAACAATGAGTGTACGTCGATGCTACCCGCATACATGGCCCGGCTCATATTATTGAGGGGGTCATGTATGCCGAAAAGCTGTACACGTCATTGACACTCGCTGTGAGTTGGTTGGAACTCCCTTTAACGTTGGCTCATATTATTGGGGACGTTAAGGGGACCGTCCTTCACAACTCGACATTGATGGGTCATCTTGACATGTGATAGTAATCGGCGTCATATTATTGGGTCCTTGCTGGACGTGAGGTAAATACATGGAGGTTTCACCTGCTGCAATTGGGCTCTACCTTTTGAGGGTCATGGTTGGCTGATATTATTCGGACCATGATCGCTTGATTGGACTCTGTGTACCCACTAAGGAAACTTGCTTTCTCGATTTCATTAGAGGGTGGTGAAATCGTTAAAATAGTGAGAGGGTAATTCATAAAACTAAATGACCTTGTTTTATGTCTTAGCGTTTTTCATAAATAGTCAGTAATGCATGTCTTTTTTTCTTCGGTATAAACCGGTTTAAAATGTCTTCGATCAAAAATCCACTTGCTGCTATACTGGATAGCAACAAGTTCACTGGTCTGAACTACCAAGACTGGCTTCAAAACCTAAATATTCTATTGGCTTCGGAGAAGCTCCTCTACACGTTAGACAAGAGCCCTCCGAAGGAAGCCCCTGTCGACATCAGCCCTGAGGAGCTGACCAAGCTGAATAAATGGTGGGATGAAGAGCTTAAGACACGATACTATATGATGGCATCGATGTCAAATGAAATGCAGCAGCGCTTTGAGAGACCGTGTATGCTGCTGACATTAGTCAGTAATGCATTGTCTTTTTTTCTTCGGTATAAACCGGTTTAAAATGTCTTCGATCAAAAATCCACTTGCTGCTATACTGGATAGCAACAAGTTCACTGGTCTGAACTACCAAGACTGGCTTCAAAACCTAAATATTCTATTGGCTTCGGAGAAGCTCCTCTACACGTTAGACAAGAGCCCTCCGAAGGAAGCCCCTGTCGACATCAGCCCTGAGGAGCTGACCAAGCTGAATAAATGGTGGGATGAAGAGCTTAAGACACGATACTATATGATGGCATCGATGTCAAATGAAATGCAGCAGCGCTTTGAGAAGACCGTGTATGCTGCTGACATACACCTTCATCTCAAAGAGCTATATGGGGAGAACTCTCGGACTGAGAAGTTCACTACTGTCAAGGAGCTTATGACGAGCCGCATGCGCGATGGGACTTCGGTACGCGAGCATGGGGTTCGTGTGATTGGGCTTATTGAAAAGTTGGTGGGCCTTGATATCACACTTCCACATGAGATGTCAGTGGATCCGCTTCTCCTCTCACTCCCTGCTGCGTTCAACCCCTTCGTGGTCAACTTTAACATGAACAAGCTGGAAGCCACCCTTGAAGAGGTGGTGAACATTCTTGTGGTGTTCGAGGGGACCTTAAAGAAGGACAAGCCCGTCCTCCTTATGGGCTCTTCTTCCTCTGTGAAGAAGGGGCCCAAACGCAAGGGTAAGAAGCGTTCTGCCCCTGTGAAGGAGGAAAAGCCCGCCAAGAAGCCCAAGGCAAGGACTTCAAAGCCAAACAAATCTGAGGATGTTTTCCATACTGTCACAAGCCTGGACACTGGAGGAGGAACTGTAAGGATTACCACGAGCAGTTGCGAACTGCAAAAGGTATATTCTACATTGAAATAAATATGTCTCTTAACTCGACTTCTTGGGTACTTGATACCGGATGTGGATATCATATCTGCAATGATTTGCAGGTAATGACAAGAAGCCGACGTCTTAGATAGGGTGAGACCCACTTGAGGCTGTGCAATGGAGCAAGGTTTGCTGCAGTAGCCATAGGAGATGTTTATTTGTTTCTATCTTCAAATTTTAAGTTGTTATTGAGAAACATTTTGTTTGTTCCCGAATTAATAAAGAACATTATTTCTGTTTCAATGCTTGATAGTGATGGATATTCTTGTCATTTTGCTAATTCGATTTGCAATATATACAAGAATGAATGTTTGATTGGAATTGGGGAACGCGAAAACGATCTATACACCTTAAAATTAAAACAAGTTCCAACTCGCGATGTGGAAACACATACAACAACTATTAAAAGGAAAAACGATAGCTTGAACCCAGCACAACTTTGGCACGCTAGGCTAGGTCATATTTCCTTAAGTAGGATGAACAAGTTGGTTAGGAGAGACATGCTTGATACGTCAGATGTTAACTCCCTACCTGTCACGCCCCGAGACCGGGCCTGGACGTGAATACCGATGATGTTTAATAATTATTCATTACAAAACATCAAGCCTCATAGTGCAGCTCAAAACCAGTCTATTACATAATCAAAATGATCGTCTTTACAACTGAAAATCGGAGAAATTATATAACAGAGTGCGGAAGCGAAAATTACATTAACAAAGAAAAGCAGAGTCTTCACCAGCCCCAAAACAGATCTTGTTCCTCTTCTTCAACATGTTCTTCATTCTTATCTGGATGGAGAAGTAAGGGGTGAGTGTTTGGGGAAACACTCAGCAAGTGGGGGATACCATTTGAGCATAACGAATATTCATATACATATACTGAATAACGGATCTCAAAACAGAGCAAGACTGATCGCGAAAGGTTACACTCAAAGGCAAGGTGTTGACTATGATGAAAATTTTTCGCCAGTAGCAATGTTCAAGTCAATTAGAATCCTACTAGCCATAGACCGCATGGTACGACTATGAGATATGGCAAATGGATGTGAAAACTGCGTTCATCAATGGAAACATCAAGGAAGAGATCTATATGACGCAGCCTGAGGGTTTCACATCTGTAGGAAGTGAGCATAAGGTATGCAAACTTCAGAGATCGATCTACGGTCTCAAACAAGCATCGAGGAGTTGGAACCTGAGATTCGATGAAACAATTAAGGAATTTGGTTTCATCAAGAATCCCGAGGAGCCATGTGTATATAAGAAGGTAGTTAAAAGCGCTGTGACATTCCTTGTACTTTATGTTGATGACATTCTAATCATTGGGAATGATGTAGGAATGTTGCAATCAACTAAAGTGTGGTTGTATAGTAAATTCTCGATGAAGGACATGGCTGAAGCATCATATATTCTTGGAATAAAGATCTATCGGGATAGATCGAAAAGGATGCTCGGACTCACCCAATCTGCTTACATCGATACCATACTTAAGCGGTTCTCTATGGAAGAGTCCAAGAGAGGACACCTGCCTATGTGCCACGCGGTCACTCTATCTAAGTCTATGTGTCCAAATACTGATGAGGAGATAGAGAGTATGACACGTGTGCCATATGCCTCGGCAATAGGTAGTATTATGTATGGCATGATCTCAACTAGACCGAATGTTGCATATGCTCTGAGTCTCACGAGCCGCTACCAGGCCAACCCCGGCCAAATGCATTGGAAGGCTGTGAAAGATATTCTTAAGTACTTACGAAGGGCTAAGAATATGTTCATGGTCTATGGGGGTGGTGAACTGAAATTGGAAGGCTACACTGATTCTAGCTTCCAATGTGACGTGGATGATTCGAAGTCAACCTCTGGATTTGTATTAATGCTCAATGGTGGTGCTGTCTCTTGGAAGAGTTCCAAGCAAGACACCATCGCGGATTCAACCACTGAGGCTGAGTACATCGCAGCATCAGCTGCTGCTAAAGAGGCGGTTTAGATAAGGAATTTCATCCAAGAGTTGGGCGTAATCCCTGATGGAGTTGGTCCAGTCCCGGTGTACTGCGACAACACGGGTGCCATTGCGCAAGCAAAGTAGCCTAGGTCTCACCAAAGATCGAAACATATACTGAGGAAATACCACATAATTTGGGATATTGTGGCTAGAGGTGACATAGCAGTCAAGAGAGTCGCCTCTGCAGACAACATTGCTGATCCACTTACGAAGCCCTTGCCAGGACCATTGTTTGAAAAACATCATGAAACAATGGGACTGAGTCTGATGAGTAGTTGGCTATAGGCCAAGTGGGAGATTGTTAGAGTAGATGCCCAACTAGCCAACTTGTGGCGTGTGGGCTTTATTGACTCTTGAGTATAATGATCTTTATTTATGAAATACGAATTTCTTTCGTGGCTTTCTTATTTTCATTATGTTATAATGTTAACAATTGTGTTGGATAAAGACCTAGAATGCACCATAGTGTATGTTAGATGTGATAGTGGATATGATGGCTATCATGAAACACATCTAATAGTCACTGTGTATTCTGAACTCGTTCCTAGTCGATTGGGCCGTCAAAATGAGGATAAGGCCGCCCGAGCTTGAGACTAGCATCTGCGATGTGAAAGTACCATGTTTCATTGATAGGGAACATTGTAATGTTCTGAGCATGCAGATGGATAGTGACCTGGGGATCTATCGAACTACCCTCGTTCGAACTTTCCAAGTGGTTACCATTTGTCGAGTGGATAGTACTGGATGTGTTTTAGGTAAATGGGTTTACCTAGTAACACTCGTGATGTCACTATTCGATCTCCAAGATGTATGCATAGTTATCGGATCTTTAGCGACTCTCGATTTACCAATGGTTGTTGATCTGATCGGGATATATGTGTTGAAAGGACCGTACTGTATGCTAACCACGACCAACTGGTTCTTGCAGGCACTATCAGTGATACCTAGGGGATCATGGGGCGATGTTGCTAGGCGCTTTACCATGATCCGATGGGCAAGTCCGAAATTGTGATTTCGGAATCGCAATGGTTGTGGGTCCACGGCTAGCTGTATCCCTGAATCATTGAGGGTCTTACAAGTACTGGATTCATGATTCCTGCACAGAAACTGAGTTCAATGAGTTGAGCATAGGAGGAATTTAGGGAGTGCGACTTCCTAAAAGTCAACAGGGGTCAAAATGCGATTTCCCATAGTTGAGGGGCTAAACTGCAATTTTGGACTAGGTGGTCTGAAAAATTATTTTCACATCATAATACTTAATTTTGGAAATTGTGCAGATCGGTCCGATCAGATCATCGATCGGAGTTATGATGAAGCCACGGTGTTAGGGATGAACCGAATGTTCATATGTTGGACTGGGCCCGCCCCAGGTCCAATGGGCCGGTTCAAGCCTATCACACCTATACTAATACATGGTCTAGGGTTGTATTGAAAAAAAAAGATAACAACACACAAACCCAAGACCTAGCTAGCGCAGCCCCCTCTTCCTCCCATCACCTCACGGCCGCCGCCCCTCCTCCACGCGCCGTCGCGCCGCCGCTGTTGATCGTGTGATCGGACTGTTCCGATCACCTTGACGAGGAGATTCTGTCCGTGGTAAATTCGTCATATCTTCTAGTGCATACAGACAAAAGAGTCCTGATTCCAGTCGTGGACCGGATTTAGGAGATCTACCTCCGCCTACCTTGAACTGCCAGATTCCCTGTGAATCTGATCGGAGCCGGGCGCCTAGACGCCAGCAAGGTGACTTATCAAACATCCTATGTATGTTTAATTGTTGTTAATATTATGTATTGAACGATTCCCGGTGCAAAATTTTGAAACTTCCACTGCGCCCAGATCCGCCACCGCGCCAACACAGACGTTGGGTATCTATTCAGGTGTTGGATATCTAATCAGTCGTTGGTTGTTATGATCAGCAATTAAATTCTACTTCAGTTGCGAGCATATTCAGACTTTGGGTATTTCTTTAAGAAGTTCTCAGTCGTTGGGATTCAGTTGTTAATTTGATATCAGTCGCAACTACTCAAGTGTTAGCGTGTTTCTTAACGAACAACAAAACTACGTCGTTTGGATTAATTGATACGAAAGCGTTTGGTTTAGCGCTAGAATTCAGACGTTGGTTTAACTGTTTCAAAGATTTAGTTGGCGTTATCTATTCAGTAGTAACAGTAACGTATTCTATCAGCGATGAACTATTCATCTTATTCAAGAAAGGAAAAGCTGTATTAACAATAAGAGAATTCAGGCGCAAGTGAAAAATCGATTCAAACGCGATTACATATTCAAAATGGAAAGAATTAATGGTGAAGTTCGAATCGTACTATTGCCTGGAATTAAGGACAACGTCGGTACTATTTTGGATAAATAGTACATAGTATACAGAGGACGTTATACGGTGTTTGTACAAATATGGAAAGACGACAATTTTGGCTCTGACGAAGCGAAATTTGCCTTAGTGGAGCAGTATATACCGTAATCGTGATTTGTTGAAGATTTACAGAGGAAAATAGCTTTTATGACCGTTGAGAGCAAAGGGTATAAATAGCAGAAACTTGAATTGAAGAAGCACTCGATTACTCTCGCTCACTCTCTATCACTCTCAACTCTTCGTCCAAGTCATTTATTGTCTCCATCATTCTCGATCTTACACTCTGTCTAAGTTATCTCTCAAAAGCTCACAAACTCTAAGAACACAAGTGTTGATTTTCACAAACATTACCTTCGAGTCATCTTCTGGTTCACCTGTTGAATCGCGTTTCTTTGTTTAGAAACCAGAAGATTTACAATCTCAATAGATCTGTATTCACTGTTACTATTCTAGATTGAGTGTGTAACATACGTGCCACACAAAGGCCGTTTGAAAAGAAATTACAAGTGTTGTAAACAGCAGCTGCGTCTGCTTGGTGAAGTTGTGTTGCTAGGAGTTCACGTTAAGTGCTGCTTGCGTGACTGAGTGTTTGCAGAAGGCCTGTAACCATCAAATCTTCTAGTGGAACCTTCCTGAAAAGGAAGAAAGGGAGACGTAGGATATTATATCCGAACTACCATAAACAAACTCTCGACTCCCTACTCTTTTACATTACTGCATTTACTTACTGCTTTAATCTGTTCACAAATTAATCGGCTTCTTTCCCCACTTTTTGTTAGCCGAGAAATTTGATTTAAACTGAGATCCTTAAATCTGGTAACTCGGATTTAAGTTAAGCGGGTGCTTGTAAAACTGTTATAAAAGGTTTCGAAATTTGAAAACCAGAGTTCATTCAACCCCCCCTTCTGAACTCTTGCAGCTGTTTTTCGAACCACATTGATCCTATCAAGTACTATGTGGTAGGGAACAGCAGGCGTGATCTGGTCTGGGATCCTAAGCTATTCCAGGATTATGCGTTGTGGTCTGAGAGATTATCGAACAGCTTTGGGGCGTTGTAAGCTGTTGGAGCATCCTAAGCTGATAAGTAGATTGTGTGATATTCTGAATTCCCCTAAGGTGAATTGAGTGAACTGTTAGACAGCGATACTAGTGCGATCTGAGCTGCTTTGGTGCGAGCTAGTGGTGTAGTAGATCCGAGCTATTATCGTTTGAGTAGCAAACCGTAAGCTGGGTTCGGATTTGGAAGTTACGCAGCCTTCTGGGGTGAGTAGTCAGATTTGGGGACGTAGGCTGTGCTGCTGGGTTTAGTCAGCTTATGCGAAAGCTGATAGCGAACTGCAGGTTCCGCGAGAGCTGTTGGTCTCGTGTGAGCTGACCAAGTGCGTAAACTGGTCTGGACTGTGATTTATTACTACTGTAGCAGTTGTGAGATGTCGCGGGTGTGATCTGTTGGTGTGCATCAGCTGTTAGTGGAAGTGTCCCGTGCTGTCTGTCCAAGCCGGTGTCAGCTTTGAGGTTTTAGAGTAGATGCCCAACTAGCCAACTTGTGGCATGTGGGTTTATAGACTCTTGTATATGACAATATTTATATATGATATTCGCATTTATTTATATGGCATTCTTTACTTTCATTGTGTTGTATGATGATTAACAATTGCGTTGAGTAAATACCTAGAATGCACTATAATGTATGTTAGATGTGATAGTGGGTATGACGGCTATCATGAAACACATCTAATAGTCACTGTGTATTCTGAACATGTTCCTAGTCGATTGGGCCGTCAAAATGAGGATAAGGCCGCCCGAGCTCGAGACTAGTATCTGCGATGCGAAGTACCATGTTTCATTGGTAGGGAACATTGTGATGTTCTGAGCATGCAGATAGATATTGACCTGGTGATCTATCGAACTACCCTCGTTCGGACTTTCCAAGTGGTTACAATTTGTCGAGTGGATAAGTCCAAGGTCTTGGTTGTACTGATTAGTCCTCATGACTCGAAACGTCATTGAGACTCTACATGATAGAGGTCTCACTTTGACCCGTTTTCCGACTCACTTGGGGTCATAAGGCGTCGGGATTGGGTGAGACCCCGATGCATGTAGGAGTCGATGCATCGTTGTCGAGGATTTACCGCTCGCAGACATGCGTGGATATCCTATGCTATCTGAGGGGATAATAGTGTATAAATCTCTGGCCAGAGTACTAGAAGTATTTTAGGTAAATGGGTTTACCTAGTTACACTCGCGATGTCACTATTCGATCTCCAAGATGTACGCATAGCTATCGGATCTATAGCGACTCTCGATTTACCAATGGTCGTTGATCTGATCGGGATATATGGATTGAAAGGAACGTACTGTACGCTAACCACGACCAACTGGTTCTTGCAGGCACTATCAGTGCTACCTAGGGGATCATGGGGCGATGTTCCTAGACGCTCTTACCATGATCCGATGGGCAAGTTCGGAATTGTGATTCCGGAGCCACAATGGTTGTGGGCCCACCGCTAGCTGTATCCCTGAACCATTGAGGGTCACACAAGTACTGGATTCGAGATTCCCGCATTGATACTGAGCTCAATGTGTTGAGCATAGGAAGAGGATTTTGGGAGTGCGACTTCCTAAAAAACAACAGGGGTCAAATCGTGATTTCCCGCTGTTGAGGGGCAAAACGGTCATTTTGCACTGAGGTTCTGAAAAATGATTTTTCAGATCATAGTATTCAGTTTTGGAAACTAAGTCGATCGGTCCGATCTGATCGGCGATCGGAGTTATGATAAAGTCACGGTGATGGGGATGAACTGAATGTTCATCCGTTGGACCCGGGCCCGTTGGGCCGGTCCAAGTGCATCATTAAGTCTACTTAATGTAGACTTAAGCTTCATAATACTACACAACACTCACATTAAACCCTAACCCTAGCTCCAAGTGGCCGACCCCTCTCCTCTCTCAAAAGCCGCCTTGCGTCGCCGCCGCCTCTCTCGCCGGAAATTGTTCCGGCCAACTTGCGAGGAGAATCCGTCCGCACCGATCTCGTCAGACCTTCTAGTGCAGGCTGACGAAGGAGTCTCGCTTCCGGTCGTGGACCTGATTGACGTAATCTACCGCCGCCTATCGTGAAGTGCCGGTTTCCTCGTGAAACTGGTCGGAGCCAGGCACGAGTTGCCAGAAAGGTAACCCCGAGAAACACCCTATGAATGGTCATAGCATGATTTAATTGAATTGTATTGATCGTCTCCCGGCCCCAAATTTTGTTCTTCCGCTGCCTCACCGGGAGGCGTGATCCGGATCCGCCGTGGTTCCCCAACAGTGGTATCAGAGCCAAGGTTCGGATCTGATCAATACAATTGTGCCTTATTGTATCTAATCTCTTGATTTTTAGATTGAACCGATTGAAACGAAAATCAAAACTTTGAAATTGGCCGCCGCCGTCGCCGTGCGCGGCGACCCCTCTCCCCGCCGCGCGCATCATCGCGCGTCGCGCACGAAAACCAGCGTGCTGGCCACTCTTGGTTGCACGACGAAGCTGTTGGACAGCGGACGAGATGTGCGTGCCTGCCGACGCACAGCGGCCGTTCACGCCGCGCGATGGGCGTCTTCACGTCGCGTGCTGGACGCGCGATTGGAGGCCGAGAGGTGGCCGACCGGCTACTGTTGATTTTGCGCAAGCTGTTGCGCTCATCGTCGACGGCCGTTGCATGATTGTTGCGCTGTTCGTTGGCCGCTGGTCTCGTGAGGAAGCTGGTCGTTGGCTTCCTTGTGCACGCGCTGGCCGCGCAATCTAAGGCATGATGGCCCGCCGATGTGCGCGACACAATTTTGTTGCCGGCGGCCGCCACACCGGTGAAGCTCCGGCGATGTCGTGACGGCTGTTTTCTTCTAGGATTTAGTTCGGGCCTGTCCCGGGTAGCCCGTGAAGTTTTCGGGCCGGTATTCGATATCGGGCCCGTTTTGGTCGATTTTGAAATTTTGAGATTTTTGGGCCTAAAATTGTTTTAAGCCCAATATGATATAATTAAAATTAGCAAAATGTGATTTTAATTGAAAAATATGATTTTATAATGAAATATGATTTTTTTAATTAAAATTTGATTTTATCGACAAAATACGATTTTATTATAAAATGCGATTTTATGATTAAAATATTATTTTGCGATAAATAATTGGATTATTTAATTTATGCATTTTAATTAGATTAATTGCATGATTGGGATGATCGAGATCCGTGCCCAATTTGTTAGGTGTATGCGATAGGTTTTTGTGATTCGGTTTATAAATATTTTGATTATCATTATTTAAAAGTGGGCCTGTTTGTGGCCCGTTCCCACCCCTTGATAAATGTATCCCTTATATGTCATGGTAAATTTAAATGTAAAATTACTAGATTTAGTGGGAGGACATCCGAAGATGGTGGACAATGACGATCAAGGATATTGAAGACCGAAGATCTGTAAAACCGGAAGCATTGTAATAGGATTGCATTGCATATTGCATTATCCCTAGGATTGGACCCAGGTCCGTGGCTGGCAACCACGGACCGCATAGCTCTCGCGATCGATCATTCCAATATTTATATATATGTGATCTATAGTTAGTTGAATCCGCATGTTTTAAATTTGATTTAAAATATTTGCATGAGACCAAATTTTCAAAAATAAAATCCCTCGTTTTAAATATGATTTAAAACTAATATCAAGATAAATGTTTATTCGATAAGTTAAAGGGAATTTAAATTTGTTTAAATTATCCCTACCTTCCATCAACAATGGGTGTACGTCAATGCTACCCGTATAATGGCCCGACTCATATTATTGAGGGGGTCATGTATGCCGGAAAGCTGTCCACGCCATTGACACTCGTTGTGAGTTCGGTTGGAACTCCCTTTAACGTTGTCTCATATTATTGGGGACGTTAAGGGGACCGTCCTTCATGACTCAACATTGATGGGTCATCTTAACACGTGATAGTAAACGGCGTCATATTATTGGGCCCTTACTGGACGTGAGGTGAATAAGGTTGCACCGGTTGCAATCGGAAACTACCTTTTGGGGGTCATGGATGGCTGATATTATTCGGGTCCATGATCGCTTGATTGGGCTCCGTGTACCCACTAAAGAAACCTGTTTTCTCGATTTCATTAGAGGGTGGTGAAATCGTTAAAATAGTGGGAGGGTAATTAATAAAACTTAACGATCTTGTTTTATGTCTTAGCGATTATTTTATATATAGTTAGTGATGTTTGTCTGCTTTCCTTTTCAGTATTACTGCATTATAAAATGGTTTCGATGAAAATCCCGCTCGCTGCTATACTGGATAGCAACAGGTTCACCGGTCTGAACTACCAAGACTGGCTCCGCAACCTCAATCTTGTATTGGCTTCGGAGAAACTTCTTTATGCGATAGAGAAGAGTCCTCCGAAGGAAGCCCCTGCCGATATCAGCCCTGAGGAGCTGGTAACGCTTAAACAATGGTGGGACGACGAGGTTAAAGCTCGATGCTATGTGATGGCATCGATGTCCAACGAAATGCAACGGCGCTTTGGGAAGACAAAGTATGCTGCTGACATACTTTTTCATCTCAAAGAACTGTACGGGGAGAACTCTCGACATGAGAGGTTCACGACTGTCAAGGAGCTTATGACGAGCCGCATGCACGATGGGACTTCGGTCAGCGAGCATGGGGTTCGTATGATTGGGCTCGTTGAAAAGCTGTCGGGCCTTGATATCGCACTTCCACACGAGCTGTCGGTGGATGTACTTCTCCTCTCGCTACCCGCTGCATTTGACCCCTTTGTGGTCAACTTCAACATGAACAAGCTGTAGCCACCCTTGAAGAGGTGGTTAACATGCTTATAGTGTTTGAAGGAACCATAAAGAAGGACAAAACCGTCCTCCTTATGGGATCTTCTTCCTCTGCGAAGAAGGGGCCCAGACGCAAGAGCAAGAAGCGTTCTGCTCCTGCGAAGGAGGAAACGTCCGCCAAGAAGCCAAAGGCAAAGGCTTCCAAACCGAACAAGTCTGAGGATGTTTGCCACCACTGCCACAAGCCTGGGCATTGGAGGAGGAACTGCAAGGAGTACCTCGAGCAGTTGCGAACTGCGAAAGGTATGTTCTATATTGAAATAAATATGTCTCTTAATTCGACTTCTTGGGTACTTGATACCGGATGTGGATCTCATATCTACAATGATTTGCAGGTGATGACAAGAAGCCGACGTCTTAGAGAGGGTGAGACCCACTTGAGGCTTGGCAATGGAGCAAGAGTTGCTGCAGTAGCTATTGGAGATGTTTATTTATTTCTGTCTTCTGATTTTAAGTTGTTATTGAGAAACGTTTTATTTGTTCCCGAATTAATAAAGAACATTATTTCTGTTTCTATGCTTGATAGTGATGGATATTCTTGTATGTTTGCTAATTCGATTTGCAATAGTTACAAGAATGAATGTTTAATTGGAATTGGGGAACGCGAAAATGATTTGTACACCTTAAAATTAAAAGACGTTCTAACTCGCGATGTCGAAGCACATACAACAACGATTAAAAGGAAACACGATAACTTGAACCCAGCACAAATTCGGCACGCTAGGCTAGGTCATATTCTCTAAGTAGGATGAACAAGTTAGTTAGGAGTGACATGTTTGATCTGTCAGACATTAACTCCCTACCGACTTGTGAGTCTTGCCTTAAGGGAAAGATGACTAAGCAACCCTTCAAGGGCAAGGGTGAGCGTGCTCAAGGCCTATTGGATTTGATCCATACTGATGTGTGTGGTCCGTTTAGTATTGGTACTAAATATGGTCACACATACTTCATCACCTTTACCGACGATTACTCTAGGTATGGGTACTTGTACTTAATGAAGCACAAGTCTGAATCCTTTGAAAGGTTCAAAGAATTCAAAGCTGAAGTAGAAAATCAACTAGGAAAAAGTATTAAAGCACTTCGATCCGATCGAGGTGGCGAATACTTGAGTGCTGAATTTCAAGACTATCTGAAAGAGAATGGGATTCTTGCACAGTGGACCCCTCCGGCCACACCACAGCTCAATGGTGTAGCGGAGCGTCGTAATCGGACCTTGTTGGACATGGTTCGATCTATGATGAGCTTCATTGAACTTCCTACCTCGTTTTGGGGCTATGCGCTCGAAACGGCGGTAATGTTGTTGAACAATATCCACACCAAGGCAGTGGATAAGACTCCATATGAGATATGGATGGGCAAACCACCCAAATACTCATTTATGAGGATTTGGGGATATCCTGCTTACGTGAAGCAGACAGTGGGAGATAAGCTGGATACGAGATCCATCTTATGCTACTTCATTGGGTATCCAAAGAATTCCATTGGATAGTACTTCTACTATCCCAGCGAAACAAAAGTGTTTGTTTCTAGGAATGCCACCTTTATGGAAAGGGAATTTCTACTTGATAGAAAGGGCAAAATAGTAGAACTCGAAGAGGTTCGAGATCCAAACGAAGTACCAGGTGAGTCTCCTGCACCTCCAGAGCCAATACCAAAAATGGTCGCCCCTAGGAGATCCGAAAGGGTTCCTAGGGCTCCTGAGAGATTTGGTTTTCTCCTTGAAGATGATCAAAGTGATCAAGTTGTTGGATCTGATCCAAGAACTTTCAAGGAGGCAATTTCCAATGCTGATTCTAATTTGTGGCTTGAAGCAATGCAGTCTGAGTTTGACTCAATGCATGCTAACCAAGTTTGGACTCTTGTTAATCCTCCCGAAGGAATTGTTCCTATTGGGTGTAAATGGATATACAAGAGGAAACTTGGGCCTGATGGTAAGGTAATGACCTACAAGGCACGACTGGTCGCGAAAGGTTACACTCAAAGGCAAGGTGTTGACTATGATGAAACCTTCTCGCCAGTCGCAATGTTCAAGTCGATTAGAATCTTATTAGCCATAGCCGCATGGTACGACTATGAGATATGGAAAATGGATGTGAAAACTGCGTTCCTTAATGGAAACATTAAGGAAGAGATATATATGATGCAGCCTGAGGGTTTCACATCCGTTGGAAGCGAGCATAAGGTATGCAAGCTTCAGAGATCGATCTACGGTCTCAAACAAGCATCACGAAGTTGGAACCTGAGATTCGATGAAACAATTAAGGAATTTTGTTTCATCAAGAATACCGAGGAGCCATGTGTATATAAGAAGGTAGTTAAAAGCGCTGTGACATTCCTCGTACTTTATGTTGATGACATTCTACTCATTGGGAATGATGTAGGAATGCTGCAATCAACTAAAGTATGGTTTTCTAGTAGATTTTCGATGAAGGACATGGGTGAAGCATCCTATATTATTGGAATACAGATCTATCGGGATAGATCTAAACGGATGCTCGGACTCACCCAAGCTACCTACATCGATACCATACTTAAGAGGTTCTCTATGGAAGAGTCCAAGAGAGGACACCTACCTATGTGCCACGGGGTCACTCTATCTAAGTCTATGTCTCCGAAGACTGATGAGGAGATAGAGAGTATAACACGTGTGCCATATGCCTCGGCAATAGGTAGTATTATGTATGGCATGATCTCCACTAGACCGGATGTCGCATATGCTCTGAGTGTCACGAGCCGCTACCAGGCCAACCCTGGCCAATTGCATTGGAAGGCTGTGAAGGATATTCTTAAGTACTTGCGAAGGACTAAGAATATGTTCATGGTCTATGGGGGTGGCGAACTGAAACTGGAAGTCTACACTGATTCTAGATTCCAGTGTGATGTGGATGATTCGAAATCTACCTCTGGATTTGTATTCATGTTCAATGGTGGTGCTGTCTCTTGGAAGAGTTCCAAGCAAGACACCATCGCGGATTCAACCACTAAGGCTGAGTACATCACAGCATCAGCTGCTGCTAAGGAGGCCGTTTGGATAAGGAATTTCGTCCAAGAGTTGGGCGTCATTCCAAATGGAGTTGGTCCAGTCCCGGTGTACTGTGACAACACGGGTGCCGTTGCGCAAGCAAAGGAGCCTAGGTCTCACCAAAGATCCAAACACATACTGAGGAAATACCAAATAATTCGGGATATTGTGGCTAGAGGTGACATAGCAGTTGAGAGAGTCGCCTCTGCGGACAACGTTGCTGATCCACTTACGAAGCCCTTGCCAGGACCGTTGTTTGAGAAACATCGCGAAACAATTGGACTGCGTCTGATGAGTAGTTGGCTTTAGGACAAGTGGGAGATTGTTAGAGTAGATGCCCAACTAGCCAACTTGTGGCGTGTGGGTTAATAGACTCTTGTATATGACAATCTTTATATATGATATTCGCATTTATTTATATGGCATTCTTTATTTTCATTGTGTTGTATGATGATTAACAATTGCGTTGAGTAAAGACCTAGAATGTACTATGGTGTATGTTAGATGTGATAGTGGGTATGACGGCTATCATGAAACACATCTAATAGTCACTGTGTATTCTGAACATGTTCCTAGTCGATTGGGCCGTCAAAATGAGGATAAGGCCTCCCGAGCTCGAGACTAGTATCTGCGATGCGAAGTACCATGTTTCATTGGTAGGGAACATTGTGATGTTCTGAGCATGCAGATAGATAGTGACCTGGTGATCTATCGAACTACCCTCGTTCGGACTTTCCAAGTGGTTACCATTTGTCGAGTGGATAAGTCCGAGGTCTTGGTTGTACTGATTAGTTCTCACGACTCGAAATGTCATTGAGACTCTACTTGATAGGCGTCTCACTTTGACCCATTTGCGGACTCACTTGGGGTCATAAGGCGTCGGGATTGGTGAGACCCCGATGCATGTAGGAGTCGATGCATCGTTGTCGAGGATTCACCGCTCGCAGACATGCGTGGATTCCCTATGCTAGCTGAGGGGATAATAGTGTATAAATCTCTGAACAGAGTACTAGATGTGTTTTAGGTAAATGGGTTTACCTAGTTACACTCGCGATGTCACTATTCGATCTCCAAGATGTACGCATAGCTATCAGATCTATAGCGACTCTCGATTTACCAATGGTCGTTGATCTGATCGGGATATATGGATTGAAAGGACCGTACTGTAAGCCAACCACGACAACTGGTTCTTGCAGGCACTATCAGTGATACCTAGGGGATCATGGGGCGATGTTGCTAGACGCTCTTACCATGATCCGATGGACAAGTCCGGAATTGTGATTCCGGAGCCACAATGGTTGTGGGCCCACGGCTAGCTGTATCCCTGAACCATTGAGGGTCACACAAGTACTGGATTCGAGATTCCCGCACGGATACTCAGCTCAATGTGTTGAGCACGAGAAGTGAATTTTGGGGAGTGCGACTTCCTAAAAGTCAACAGGGGTCAAACCGGGGTTTCCCGCTGTTGAGGGGCAAAACGGTCATTTTGCACTGGGGTTATGAAAAATGGTTTTTCAGATCA
>KV005048.1:72772-92177 GCA_001598015.1 Dorcoceras hygrometricum
CGCTAACCACAACCAACTGGTTCTTGCAGGCACTATCAGTGATACCTAGGGGATCATGCGGCGATGTTTCTAGACGCTCTTACCATGATCCGATGGGCAAGTCCGAATTGTGATTCCGGAGTCACAGTGGTTGTGGGCCCACGGCTAGCTGTATCCCTGAACCATTGAGGGTCACACAAGTACTGGATTCGAGATTCCCGCACGGATACTCAGCTCAATGTGTTGAGCACGAGAAGTGAATTTTGGGGAGTGCGACTTCCTAAAAGTCAACAGGGGTCAAACCGGGGTTTCCCGCTGTTGAGGGGCAAAACGGTCATTTTGCACTGGGGTTATGAAAAATGGTTTTTCAGATCATAGTATTCAGTTTTGGAAACTGAGTCTATCGGTCCGATCTGATTGGCGATCGGAGTTATGATGAAGTCAAGGTGATGGGGATGAACTGAATGTTCATCCGTTGGACCCGGGCCCGTTGGGCCGGTCCAAGTCCATCATTAAGTCTACTTAATGTAGACTTAAGCTTCATAATACTACACAACACTCACATTAAACCCTAACCCTAGCTCCAAGTGGCCGCCTCCCTCTCCTCTCTCAAAAGCCGCCGCCGCCGCCGCCGCCGCCGCCGCCTCTCTCGCCGGAAATTGTTCCGGCCAACTTGACGAGGAGAATCCATCCGCACCGATCTCGTCAGGCCTTCTAGTGCAGGCTGACGAAGGATTCTCGCTTCCGGTCGTGGACCTAATTGACGTAATCTACCGCCGCATACCGTGAAGTGCCGGTTTCCTCGCGAAACTGGTCGGAGCCAGGCACGAGTTGCCAGAAAGGTAACCCCGAGAAACACCCTATGAATGGTCATAGCATGATTTAATTGAATTGTATTGATCGTCTCCCGGCCCAAATTTTGTTCTTCCACTGCCTCACCGGGAGGCGTGATCTGGATCCGCCGTGGTTCCCCAACATGAGGTATGAGGTGAGTTGTGAAGGCATAATATGTTGAGAGCCTATGCTGCTGTGGGAGCGTGATCTGTTAGGATGCGAGCTATTGGATGCGAGAGCTGGTCGCATGTGCGTGCTGAGCTGTACGCCGGGCTGAAGTCACTGTCGCCGTGATCTGTTGAAGTAGTGAGTATATATTCCGGAACTTAGTTATTTGAGGCCACACATCCCTTAGAGTCTCCTGGAAGCTCCCGACAGATATTTTCCTCAAAACCCTAGACACTGTTCACCCGACTAGTTTTTCCTAGATTTTCGGAGATCACCCGATCAGTTTAGAGGGAGGGTACCTCGGTTGGAAACCCCTCTTCAAGGCCAACGTTTCCATACCAGTTTGGAGTTGGGAGGAGGCCGGAAGGAGGAGATCGTCGTGAAGCTACGTGAGTTGGGTTTTGTGATTTCCGACTGGGTGTCAGCTTCGGTTCAGGTGACCGTGTTCTGCTAATGTTAGTTTCGACTCCTAGCATTTATATTTGAGCTAGTTAGGGCTCTGTCATTGTACGCAGTAGTGTTGCGCTGTTGGGAGCTTTGGCCTTGAGTTGTATGAGATATGATAGAGCTGATTACTTAAGTATCTTGGCAGATTGGAACCGTCCATGTGGTTGTCATGAGCTGATGGCCCTGGAGCAGCTGGTCGAGCGGACAAGAGGTGTATTTTGCTGTCAGCCGTGAGTTGTGCCGAGGTATTTCGCCATGATCTGCGTAAGGTACAAGTTCTGAGCTTGTAGTTACAGCTTGGATGTTAGGCATGAGGACATATCATAGCTGTGTGGGATGTGCCTGTACTCCTGATATGCGTGGGCTATATTGAGGTAATCTGCTGAACCCTGCTAGGCCTGTTGTTTCCTGAGCTGTGTAATTGTTTAGCTGCAGTATATCCTTCATGTGCGCTGTCTCTTGTGGTGGATGTATGCCTTGTATCTGTGAGCTGTGAGCTAAGCTTGGCGTCGCATGGTTTTCCTGAGCTGTTCTGCTCTGCATGTTGTACCTGTGTTGTTATGTTCTAAGCTACTGGAGCTTTTATGCGTGAGCTGTGTAGCC
Source organism: Dorcoceras hygrometricum (assembly GCA_001598015.1). Classification (NCBI taxonomy): domain Eukaryota; kingdom Viridiplantae; phylum Streptophyta; class Magnoliopsida; order Lamiales; family Gesneriaceae; genus Dorcoceras; species Dorcoceras hygrometricum. The sequence goes on from KV005048.1 coordinate 74,804, forward strand.
GTGCTGTTAGTGGTGTATGTTTTTGTGCATGTGATTGTGAGCTGTATGGTCTAGCTGTATATCCAGGAGGTAGCTTGAGCTGTGCTATTCTGTTCCTACATGCTTGATTGTTCTGCAGCTGTTCTGCTTATACTGTTCAGTAGTCTGTTGCATGCTATTCACAGTTGTTGTGATGTTTCCTTTTTGTTTATTGTATGCTGCATCTATTCTGTGAGTATGGCATACACGCATGGCATAGTGATAGGCTTCTCCCTTGTTACCCGCATGCTAGCAGTTTGTTGTTGAGCTCCTTCCTTGTTATATCTCTGCTAGCCGTTCCTTGTTGTGAGCCTTCTTTGTTATCTATGCTGGCCATTGTTGTTGTGGATTGGTTAGTACCAGGAAGCTTGCTGTGAGTTATTTGAGGACGATCGGCTAGCTACCGTGCTCCTCTTCTCCCTGCTGTTGGGTGGTTTTCCGCTATGAGACGAGTGGATAGCTACCACGCTCTCATGAGCTTGGGCATAGCGGGTTGAGTTTTTGTATCATTGCTTCTGATACTGCATGTTGAGATGAGTGAATAGATACCACGCTCTCACATGCTCTGTGGCCACTACTGTTTGTACCTCCAGCCGTGGATTTGTTCTGCGAGCTATGTATCTTCAGCTGTCGAGTGTTTCTGTGAGCATTGTATCTCTAGCTGTTGATTCGTTCCTTGAGCCCCGATGATTCCTTGTACTTTCCTTCATGCATTGCATGGAATATTTATGTTACATGCTTTATCTGATATATGTGTGTTGTTTTTCTCTTCGTACTGAGGTTTAACCTCGTTTGTTTTTCCTTGGGGCTGCTTTGGACGTGTGTTGGCCATTGCAAGCCTTTTTCAGGTAGTTCAGCTGGTCCGTGAGTGAGACAGTTGTTGCAGTCCCATGTGTGGGTTCCCAGTTATATATACATATGCTATATCGAGTCATTTCCAAGGGATGCCCTGTGTAGTTGTTGGGTATTGACTTGATTTATTTGGAGGTATGTATATATTTGTTTAGTTGGCGTATTATCTTGTGGCTTTTAATTCAAAATCGTATTTGAATATACGCCTATGTTGAATGATGTATTTTAAGGTCAGGCCAAAAAGAAAAATGTTTAGCCATTTTTCAAGCTTTCGTGTTTTGCGTGTTGTATCTGTGTTTATAAGCATCGGACCTGATAGGTCGGGTCGCTTAAGCAAGCTATCATCTGACATCAAGAAATTCTGGGGAACTATCGCCCTTTCTTATCTATTCAGTTGGAGGGGCACATCGGCTCGTCGACCGATATCCACACTCCCATAAAATGTGACCGTCTGTCTTATCTTTGCTACATAGCATAAAACTTTGAAAAAATTTACTTCCTTTAAAACTGTAACTATGGCGGAGAAACTTCAGCCCAGCTACTTCATCTCCCTGCCCCTTATTACATTAAACTATTTTTCAACATATCGCACACAAGCAGCTCATATTGCTAAAGAAAACTCTATTTACCATTTAAAAGATTTACTGGGTGTGCGTCGAAACAGCTCTGGGGATTATCGAAGTTATCGCATAGGGAAAAACAGTTCACAAATGTGAAAATAGCTCTGGTAAAGAAAATCAGCTCACGAGCTCAGCAACAACTCAGAGAAAGGGGTAACAGTTTACGAGTGTGGCAACAACTCAGGAAAGAAAATAACAGCTTACGAGCGCAGAAACAGCTCAGGGATGAAGATGTCAGCTTACGAACTTGAATAGTTTATTTATATGAAAACAGCTTACGAACATTGGAAACAGCTCAGGAAAGATAGTACCAGCTTACGAATGTAAAAACAGCTCAGGGACAGGATAACAGCTTAGGGACTCAACACCAGCTTGGAGAAAAATGGTAAATGCTTAAAAGCTTAAACCAGCTCAGGAAGGAACGACTGCTCACGAGCATAGAACCAGCTCGGAGAGGAAAACAACCAGCTTAAGAGAGTTCAAACAGATTCACTAAGCCTATCGAATCAGAACAGGGTTCTAGTGAGGCCAGTGTTAGAGTAGGTGCCCAACTTCCCAACTTGTGGCGTGTGGGCTTTTGATGACTCTTTGTGTAAAACAATCATTGTTTATGAAATTCACATTTTATATATGGCATTCTTTATCATCATTATTTTCTAATGTTAAAAATTGTGTTGGATAAAGACCTAGAATGCACCATAGTGTATGTTAGATGTGATAGTGGATATGATGGCTATCAAGAAACACATCTAATAGTCACTGTGTATTCTAAACTTGTTCCTAGTCCATTGGGTCGTCAAAATGAGGATAAGGCCGCCCGAGTTTGAGACTAACATCTGCGATGTGAAGTACCACGTTTCGTTGGTAGGGAACATTGTGATGTTCTGAGCATGCAGATGGATGGTTTGCCTGGCGAACTATCGAGCTACCCTCGTTCGGATTCTCCAAGTGGTTACCATTTGTCGAGTGGAGAGTCCGAGGTCTTGGTTGTATGGATTAGTCCTTACTACTCGAAACATCATTGAGACTTTACGTGATTAATCACCTCAGTTTGACTCGTTTACCGACTCCATGAGGGTCATCAGGTGTCGAGATTGGGTGAGGTCACGAAGCATGTGGGAGTCGATGCCTTGTTGTCGAGGATTCATCGCTCGCCCTAGTGCGTGGATATCCTATGATATCTGAGGAGATAATAGTGTTACAAATCTCTGGTCAGAGTACTCTTGTGCTTCAGTGTAAATGAGTTTACCTGGTAGCACTCGCGATGTCGCTGTTCTGATCTCCAAGATGTATGCATGGCTATCGAATATCTAACGACTCTCGATTTACCAATGGTCGTTGATTCGATCGGGATATATGAGTTTAAAGGATCGTACTATACGCTAACAATGACCAACTGGTTCTTGCAGGCACTATCAGTGATACCTAGGGGATCATGGGGCGATTTTGCTAGGCGCTTTACCATGGTCCGATGGGTAGATCAGAAAAATGTGTTTTCTGATTCACAATGAGTTGTGAGCCACAGCTAGCTGTATCCCTGAACCATTGAGGGTCACACAGTGTACTGGTTTACCAATTCCCGTGCAGACAAGGATATGGTACTCAAAGTGTTGAGTATAGTAGGAGGAAGGTTGGGAGTACGACTTCCCAAAAGTAGCTAAGGGAGTAGGACTTCCATATTTAGCTAATGAGAGTAGACCTGCATATATAGATTTAGTGGTCCGAAAATTTGATTTTGCATCATAATGATCAGTTTTGTAAACTGAGCACATCGGTGATATCTGATCATCGATCGGGATCCGCCGCCGTCGTCGCACTTCGCTGCGATCGTCCTGGCGAAGAGGTTCTGCTCACAAAATATTCGTTGGGATTCTAGTGCATTCCAACGAAGGAATTGGAAACCGGTCGTGGATCCGCCGCTGCTCCAACAGTGGTATCAAAGCTTTGGCTTGGATCTGTCAATACCTTATTCTTCCTGAATTGCATCAAATCTCGTTTTTACAAAAAAAAAAAAAAAAAATTTCCGGCCGCACGTCGCCGCGTGCAAATCGTGGCGGGGATTGCGGGATACGCACGCGCATCCCGCGCGCACGGTGCGGCGGGCGTTGCGCGCCTTTCGTGCACTCCCTGTGCGCACAGCTCTGCGGGCGTTGTGCCCGCCGGAAAGTAACCGTGCGTGCACATCGCGCACGGTGCGCACGGCTGTGCGCACACCACCGTCCCACCTGCACGAACTGGTCGTGCAGGTGGACACCCCCCCCATGCGCACACATTGCGCACGGGTGCACGCACAGCGTGCAGCATGCGTGCAGGCGGCATGCGCACACCCGTCGCCCCACCTGCGCGAGCTGGTCGCGCAGGTGGCCGCCACCGCCTGTGCGGCGGTTCCGGGGCGGAGATGCGGCGTCGGTTTTTGAATTCTAGGGTTTTTTCGGGCCTGTCCCGGGCGGCCCGAGTTGGTTTTGGGCCGAAACTTGCTATTGGGCCTTTTTGGTTGGACCAAAATTAATTTTTGAAAATTTTGAGATATTGGGCCTAAAATTGTTTTAAGCCCAAAATTGATGCAATTATAATAACAAAATAAGATTTTATTTATAAAATAAGATTTTATTTATAAAATATGAATATATTTACATATGATTTTGTTGGATAAATCAAATTTGATTATTTTATTTATGTCAATTAATTGAGTTAATTGTATAGATAATGTTTGGGATGATCGAGAGCCATGTCCAATGTGTTAGGTATATGCTAGATTTTACAATTTTGGTTTTAATAAATCAATTCAAAGTGGGCCTGGTTTATGGCCCGTTCCGACCCCTTTAAATGTATTCCTTTTTTTCATGGTTATTTAATTGTAAATCTTAGACTTAGTGGAAGGATAATTGTTAAGATATAATTTATTAGTTTTGGTGATAACAAAATAAGACAAGAACTGAATTCTAAAGTAACATCTGGACAGTCAGTCAGTCGTAGCAATTAACAGTTACGCATATTTCAGATGTTGGGTCGACTTTCATATATCGGGTTGAAAATCTCAGTTGTAAAGTTTTCAGAAGTCGTGACGTCATCCCAATGTTTTGAAGTTTTCAGAAGTCGTGACGTCATCCCAGTATTTTGAAGTTTTCAGAATTCGTGACGTCATATAAGTGGTTTGAAGATTTCTAAGTCTCGAAAGATTCTGAACTAAGCGTTGACATCTGAGTTGACCTTTTGGGAACAGTTATTCAGATTTGATTCAGTAGCTACAGTGGAATATCTGTTGTTAGAACGAAGTGTATTCAGATGTGAGTAACAGAGTGTGGTATATTGATTCAGATCTCAGTATTTCAGAAGTGGTTACAGAGATTTCAGTGAACATCAGATTTGAGGTTATCAAAAGTGTTCGATTCAGACTTAGGGACAGTATATTTTCAGAAGTTGAAGCAATCAGCTGTTGTAAGTATTCAGATTTTGGGTTAACAAAGCTTTCAGATGTCGGGACAGTATCTCAGTGCTATATTCAGATGTTGAAGTATTTCAGATGTTGATACATTCAGATGTGACAACTACGTTTACTCAAATAAGCATTAAGATAGTCGTCTTCTTCAAGAAAGAAAGAGCTGTGTTAACAAAAAGAGATTTCAGGCGCAAACGACGAACCGATTCAAACACTATCATATATTCAAATTGGAAAGAATCAATGGTTGCGATTGGATCGTACAAATGCCTGGAATTAAGGAGACAATGTCAGAGCTATTTTTGGCAATTGTACACAGTATACAGAGGACGTTATATGATGTTTACCCAAATATGGATATAAGACAATTTGGCCCTGATGAAGCGCATATTACCATTTGGTGGAGCAGGATATACGATGGTACAATGAACATATATTCAGAAAGGGGTTTTGTTTCCTTAGGAGAATTTTAATGACCGTTGGAGACAAAGGGTATAAATAGCTGAAGATTCAAATGATGAAGCTCTTGCTTACCTTATGCTAATTCTCTCTGCTGTCTTTCGCTCTCAACGCTAACATATTGCTCACACAGCTACTGGATATTCTGATCGAAAATATATTCTAAGTCCAGTATACCAAATCGAAGAACATTCAAGTTCTAGCCCTCATTGTTTTCAAATCTTCGATTTATCTTTTGGTTCACTTGTTGAATCATGTTTCATAGTATTGAAGCAGAAGATTTACAGTCTCAAATAGTTGTGTATTTCACTGTATTATCATTTTGAGTCTGTAACGATCTGGCTTTGTGAAGCAGTTCAAAAAATCCCATTACTTGTATTCAGCAGCTGTGTCTGCTTGTTGATTGGAGTTGCTAGGAGTTCACCTGGAGCGAGGCTCGGTGATTGAGTGTCTACAACGTCTGTATTCATCAAACTCTTCTAGTGGAACCTTCCTGAATAAGGAAGAAGGGGAGACGTAGGATTTGATATCCGAACTTCCATAAACAAACTCTCGACCTTATACATTTACTTACTGCATTTATTTTCTGTATACCACTATTCATTGGTTAATCGACTTTATTCCGCACATTACTTGTTAGTCGAGAGATCAGCATTTTTAACTGAGATACCTTAAATCTGGTAACTCAGATTTAAGTTAAGCAAGGCGCTTGTAAAAACTGTTTTAAGGTTTCGAAAATTTAAAATCCCAAAGGAGTTCATTCAACCCCCTCTTCTGAACTTCCAAGGCTGTTTTTCGATGCTATTGATCCTATCAATTGGTATCAGAGCCTGCGCTATCTCAGTATTGAACAGTTTGTTACTTGTGATTTATATATTTCAATATGTCTACCTCTCACAACAAGATTCCTATGTTTTCTAAGGAGGACTATGATGACTGGAAGATCAGAATGCAAGCGCACCTGGCTGCTCAGGACGATGATATGTGGTCAGTCATCACTGATGGTCCAATGAAAATTATGAAGATCAACATATCATTCGCAACGACTGATGGTGCACCAGAATATGTGGAAAAGAGGAGACACGAGTACACTAATGAGGAGAAAAATATGGCTAATCTAGACAATGTGGCCAGGGATATTCTCTACAAGACGCTGGACAAAAATATGTTCAGCAAAATCAAAACCTGTACCACTGCCAAGGAAATATGAGAGAAGCTAATACAAATCTGTGAGGGCAATGATTAGATGAAAGAGAACAAGCTAAATGTGGCTCAGAAGAAGTATGAATCAATTAAGATGAAAGATGGAGAAACTATAGCGGAGTTTGATGAACGCTTTAGTGATGTGGTGATAGAGCTTACCAGTTTGGGCAAAGAATACAGCAACCGTTAATTGGCGCTGAAGGTGATGAGAGTGTTTCCCAGAGAGTGGGATGTTAAGACCATGGCTATGCGTGAATTGAAAGATCTGAACAAGCTGGAATTTCATGACCTCTTTGCAAATCTTAAAGCCTATGAGTTTGAGCTAAAGACAAGATCTGAAGCTGGACCCTCAAAATCTCAACCAACCAAAGCTCTAGCGGCAACAACATCTGAACAGTGCTCTCCAAGCACGAGCAAATCCGCAGAACAACTCAGCAACGACGTCATGTCCCACTTCGTTAAGAAGTTTGGGAAATTCATGAGAAAATCCTACAGTCCTTCTTTCTCTTATAATAATGCTCATAAATCTGATAAGGTAACCACTTACCAAAATTGTTTTAACTGTGGTCGTCCAGGGCATTTTGCTGCTGATTGCAACAGGCCCAAGAAAGAAGACAGATTCAAGAGGGATGAAAAGAAATATGATAGATCCAAGGAGAGATCAAAAGATAGAAGGATGAGGACAAGAGCTGATAAGAGGCCCAGCAGAAAGAATGATCGCAAAGTACTAGTTGCTGAAGAAAGAAACAAAAACTAGGCAGATACAGATTCAGATTTCTCATCAAGCAGCTCTTCATCCAGTGATAGTGAACAGGAGGAAGTTCACTGCCTCATGGCCAATCAAACTTCAGAAGATGAGGTATTCGACTTTTCAAATACTGAATTTACACGAGAGGACCTAATCACTGCATTAAATGAAATGGTCCATGAGTACCATAATCTTTCTCAGACATTCGAGGAAGTCAAAGCTGAAAACATATATTTGAAAAATAGTTCAGTGGAACCAATATCTGTTCAACTTGGTAAAACTGACAGTTTACAAATTGAGTAGAGTAAGCTGAAGACTGAGAATTAATATTTAAGGATAAGATCCAGTGAGCTCAAGTCTGAAATTGAAAATTTAAAACTGATAATGAGCTCCTGGACTCAGTCTTCTGTTTCTCTAGATAAGCTGTGAAATTCAGAAGCCAGCGAATGATAGAATTGGCTTAGGTTTCAATGCTAGTGAAAGCAGCGCTGGAGAAACCAGTACTCAGTCATATCTGGTATATGAAAAGTTCAAAAAGATGAGCTTTGTCAAAGCCAGTATCACACATGATACATGCGAGTCTGTAAGGTATGATGACCAGAACTCTTCAAAGCTGAATCAAAAAGGAAAAGCTGGTATCGGTTTTCTAAGACCTGAGAACTCCAAGCCAAGCTGGCTAAAGAAAAGACTTGACAAAGATAAAGCGAAAGCTGGTTCTAAGTCGTTTGTTCTCACCAGCCCAGGCATAGTACGAAGAAGGAAAAATCTGTTTGGAGAAAGGTTCAGTCGAGGAGAGATCTGAATGGTCAAAATATCAAACCAACACTCAACAGATCTCAAAATATTTCTGCACAGACCCTTATGGACTATCATACTGGGAAAACTATTAAAGTCATTCAAGTATGGGTCCCGAAAGGGGTAATCCGATCTGGACCCAAGTAAAATTGGGTACCAATCTGTTTTTATGATTGCAGGATAACAGGTACAAAGCTGGAGATGAATCAGTCATTTGGTATCTGGATAGCGGGTGTGCTAGAAACATGACTGGAAACCCAAAGCTGCTATCAAATGTTACTCCACACAAAGGAGCAAAGATAGTCTTTGGTGATAATTCATATGGCAACACTGTGGGTAAGGGTAAGCTTACCCACGGTAACATTTCAATATCTGATGTTTTAGTTGTTGATAACTTGCATTATAATTTGATTAGCATAAGTCAGCTATGTGATAAGGGTTACATAGTTAACTTTAAACAGCACACATGCACAGTTCAGAGTCCAGAAGGACTGACTGTATTGGTAGGTAAAAGATCGGGGAATACCTACATTATCAATTGGTCAGAACCCATGGGATCTGAACAAATTTGTTTAGCAGCCAACTCTTCCAAGAGCTGGTTGTGGAATCAGCTAATGAACCATCTAAACTTTAAAACGCTTGCCCATTTGAGTCAGCATGAACTGGTTTCTGGTATGCCCAAAATCAATTTTTCTAAGGACAAGATCTATGCCGCATGTCAGCTTGGTAAAAAAATCCGTTCTACTTTTAAAAAGAAAGGCGGTAAACGTTCTTCCCGAAGCTTAGAGCTTTTGCATATGGATCTTTTTGGTCCTATTCCCGTAACAAGCTTAGGGGGAACGAACTACACCCTAGTTGTTGTTGATGATTTTACAAAATTCACTTGGGTGTTGTTTTTAAAAGCAAAATCTGATACCGCTGACCAACTCATTCGGTTTTTAAAACGTTTACAAAATGACAGATCTTGTACAGTCAAAAGGATAAGAAGTGATCGTGGTACAGAGTTTTTAAATCAAAAATTATCTTCTTATCTGGATGACATAGGGATAAAGCATGAGCTTTCTGCAGCTAGAACTCCTCAACAGAACGGGCTGGTTGAGAGGAGAAATCGCACTTTAAAAGAAGCTGCAAGATCTATGATCGCTTATTCTGGCATTTCGCAAAAATATTGGGCAGAAGCAGTTCATACAGCTTGCTATACTCACAATAGATCTATGATTAACAAGTTGCATGATAAAACCCCATATGAGATCTGGAGTGGCAAGAAACCTGATATTTCATATTTCAGGGTGTTTGGGTGTAGATGCTTCATTCATAATAATGGTAAGAAGCACCTAACAGCTTTTAATGCAAAATCTGATGCAGGTATCTTCCTAGGCTATTCAGCAGTGAGCAAGGCTTATCGAGTATTCAACAATAGAAGTCTAACTGTTGAAAAGTCAGCACACGTTGTCTTTGATGAGACAAGTTTTAGATCCAACTCAGCTGCGAGCCTTAACGACTTATGTACACGTCTAGAATCATCCAGCATTGATGACTCAGATGATGACGTGGCACAACAAAGACATTCACCAGAGATGGAACCAGCACTGGACACACCGCATAACAATGCTCAACAAGATCTGACAGGTAATCCAGTAGTCATCGATTTTGATAGGATCGATATGGCTCGAAAAACAGGCCTAGGAGTTCAGAAGGGGGGGGGGTTGAATGAACTCCTTGATGTTTTAAATATTTTCGAAACCTTTAAAAAGAGTTTTACAAGCACTCGCTTAACTTAAATCCGAGTTACCAGATTTAAGATATCTCAGTCTTAAAACAGATTTCTCAACTAACAAATATTGTGCGGAAATAAGTTGATTAATCTGTGAACAGTGAAAGCTTAAATAAATGCGATAAGTAAAAGTTCAGGGTTAAGGATTTGTTATGGAAGTTCGGATATCAATATCCTACGTCTCCCCTTTTTCCTTTTCAGGAAGGTTCCACTAGAAGGTTTGATGGTTACAGGCCTTCTGCAAACACCCAATCATGCAAGCAGCACTTAACGTGAACTCCTAGCAACACCAAACACAAAGCAGTCGCAGCTGCTGTTTACAACACTTGATAAATTTCAAACGGCCTTTAGATAGCGCGTTTGTTACAGACTCAATATAGAATGAAACAATGAATACAACTCTATTGAGACTGTAAATCTTCTGGTTTCTAAACGTAGAAACTCGATTCAACAAAGGTGAACCAGAAGATGAACTCGAAGGTAAAACTTTGAAAATAAACACTTGTGTTCTTCGAGTTTATGAGCTTTTTGAATGATAACTTCAACAAAGTGTAAGCTCGAGAATGATGGAGACAATGAATAGCGAAATGACAGAGAGCAAATATTGTGAGTGACCGAGAGCTTCAAGAGTTTTTTTCAGTTCAAATTCCAGCTCTATATATAGTCTTCGTCCTCCAACGGTCATTAAATTTTGTAAAAGAAACTAAATCCCTTTTAAAAATCTGTTAATCGTGCGATCGTGTATCCTGCTCCACCAAATGGTAAATTGCACATCGTCAGAGCCAAATTGTCGTGTTTCCATTTCTGTGCAATCATCGTATAATGTCCTCTGTAAATAGTGTACTATTTACCCAAAATAGTACTGACAGTTGTCTCCTTAATTCCAGGAAATAGTACGATTCAATCTTCACCATTGATTCTTTCTAATTTGAATATTGATAGCGTTTGAATCGATTCGTCGTTTGTGCCTGAAGCTTTTCTGTGATCAGATCTTTCTTTCTCGAAGACGATTGAATAGCCCATCGCTGTTCGAATATAAAGCTGTCATGGTTAAAAGTATCTGAATACCAAAAATCGAACATATCTGTTGACAGCAACCATAGCTGTTTGCGAACATATCTGTTGACAGCAACCATCGCTGTTAGAATAATCAACTCTGTTGGCAGATATCAACACTGATAGAATAATCAAATCTGTTGGCAGATATCAACACTGATAGAATAATCAACTCTGTTGGCAGATATCAACACTGATAGAATAATCAACTCTGTTGGCAGATATCAACACTCATAGAATAATCAAGTCTGTTGGCAGATATCAACACTGATATAATAATCAACTCTGTTGGCAGATATTAACACTGATAGAATAATCAACTCTGTTGGCAGATATCAAGATTCATCCTAGAGCACTTTCAACGGTAGAAATCTGACCCGATAAACTGAATAACCTGACCCGATAAACCCAACTGTTTCAGAACCCGAATATGATCAAAACTATAACCCGATAACATAACTGAATTCCATGAAGTCTGATTGCTTCGAACGTCATCGTTAAGTCCAATTCTTGTCTCATTTTTGTTATCACCAAAACTATAAATTTTATCTTAACAATTTTCCCCTTTTTGGTGATGACAAAACTTAGCAGCCTTAAGACTTATATGAATGGGCAAAAGTAAATTATGCAAGGTCTGCTGAAATATTAAATTCCATTAACTGAAACTTGGACATAAGATTTGTACACGAAGAGTTAAAGAATTATTCAAAAATCTTTTTCTCCAGTCACACAATATTTAGCGCTCCTCTTGGGTGGTCCACCTGGTGGATAAGGTCCATATCTAATGGCACGAACAGGTGACTCACCAATCGATCTCCTTTTCTGTGAGGATCCACTTCTACGCTGACTTGCACTGTCACCACCACCCCCACTGGGTCGGCTTTGATCATCAGGAGGAGGACGAGGCTGGCTGCTACCACTTTCCCCCTTTTTGGCATCACCACCTCTATTGATATAATCAACGAGGAGGCCGAGCTGGGTAGAAAGGTTCAAGTGGTTCTCCTCTGCTTTCGCATGGAAGTTTAACCAATCATTGCGCATAGCAGCAACCTACTCATCCAAGAATGTTACCTTAGCATTGAGCGCCTTGACCTCCTTCCGAATATCAACATTATCGAGCGCAGTGGCAGCAAATTGAGTACTGAGTTTCTTCTGAGAAGTACTGAGATCCAGTGACAGGACAGCCCTTAGATCTTGACTATCTTTGCGAGAATTGTTGAGAAAAGTCCTGTAGGCCCTGTCCAGCTGATCAAATCGTTCTGTAGATCTCTTCTCAAGATCTCTTAGATGCATCAACAGTACATCCCGAAGTCTGTCTGTATCGTCCTTGCACCTGATTTGCTCAAAAAGAATATCTTCAATAGAAGCACGGAGCTGAGCGAAGGACTCTGTGATATCGGTGGCTGGGATAGACAACTGAGCAACAGCCGGAGTAGATCCAACAATAGTAGTGCTAACAGGAAGATCAAACTGATGGTCAGAGGTCTGTTCATCACTGTCACTGTTGGCATGAAATCCATAAGATCATCTTGATCAAAAATTGAATCAGACTGAGAAGATGGAGAACGGTAAACTATAGACCCATCAGAAGAGAGCGATTCTATGTTTGGCACATTCTGTAAAACTGGCTGTACACTAGAATCACTGAAATAATCTACAAAACTGTTTGTTTCTAATCCTTGCTGAAAGACACTGCAGAATTTATCCGGAATCTTCTCAAGAATATCGACAACAGAACTGTGAACCACAATATCTCTGCAAAGATTTTCACCCCTGACTGGGCGCAAAAAACCAAACATACTATACCTAATAACCTCTGTACAAACTCTAAACCAGCCCCAAGATTTAATTATCGAAGGCGCGGCTCCCCAGTACTGAACAGGCTCAATAAAATAACAGTGGGGAACAAAATTTTCTTCAATCACTCTTTCTGGAACTCGTTTTCTATTCACAAATATGGACAACCTGCAACTGCTTCTCCAGTAATCATTGCCCTGTAGGGGCGTCCAAATCCCATCAACAAGTACCATTGGTCTTACCCAGCAGGTGTACTTAGCCAAAGAATAGAATTGGGCGAGAACAGCACCACTACTGGCAGCAGAATAATCAAAAGGTTGAGAAGAGCTTGGTCGATCCATTATTATCCCATGTGCTTGCTCTTGTGCCTGTAATTCGTCAAGAGATTTAACATGAGCAGCAGACAGAATATCAATTATCTGAGAGGCCATTGCTGTCCACGGTTGGCCTGGAGTAAATTATCGACGATGGGATTCTACAAACTTTCTCAGAAGCATTTCTCTATACTTGGAAAGAATGTATGCTCTTCGCTTGACAGCAGCCTCTAATGAATCTGTCTCTACCCAAAGCAACATATGCTTTTATTTTTCTGCGAGTTCTCGCAGCGATTCTAGATTAGATAACTTGTTAATGCTAAAAGAAAGAAATAATTCAACAACATCTTGCATAACCTGTTGAAGCATCTGTACAAGAAAATCCACGTCAGCACAAATCAATTGGACCATCTCCCTGGAGGGATTCCCTTTCACTGTATCAGCTTCCTCTAAGGGCGCCTTCCCTTTTTTAGTAGCTGATATTTTAGGAAGACTGGCATAGTACCAGTCTTGATCATTAACTTCTTTCATTTCAACCGGAAGATCAGACTTGATTTTGGTAATCTCATCAGCTGTCACTGACAGTAGCATCATGTCATCAGAGATTTGCATCAGAAGATCATCAAGAGACATCTGCTCTTCGTCATTTTGGTAGCTGCTGACAGATTTCACAATAGCCTTGGCAACCACAACATCCTTACTGCCCTCAGATTCTGCAATAGTTCCTTTATTCAATTCACTGGTTGAAACAATCAATTTCTCAGCGTCCCTAGACACAAAATCCTCGTATGACCTGTCGAACCACTGTTCCAAATCATCAGCTTTGTCAACTGGTGTATCCCCAAAAACTATTTCTCCAACGTCCGTGTCACCAAAAAGTTGATCGGCCTCATCTGTCACCAGCTGAGAAGTCTCTGCAATAACTTTCTCAACGATGACATCCACGTCATCAGTAGTCTCCACTTGTGCAGATGCATGTCTCTCCTCCTCAGTAGGCTCCACAACATATTCTTCCACAGTAACCTCAACAGTAACCGACTTCTCAATATTTTCAATATTTTCAACAGCTACCCTCTTTTCAACATTTTCATCATTAGAAACCGACGATAGTACCAACCTACTCTTCTTCGATTTCCGTTTGGGCACAGGAGGTTGCTCAGCTGTCGCGACAAGAGTTGGCCTAATGATTTGAAGTGGCACTGCATCCTGTGCGATAGATACTATATCCATTCTGACTTTGGAGGAAGAGGCTTTGCTTTTCGTTGTCCTCTTCTTCTTTGTAATATCGGCCTCATCACCCACAACAGTTGGTCGCTTCTTCGACACAACCTTTTCAGAAACAAACTCCACTGGTGTCTCACCTGTGGCCTCTTCATTGGATTCAGATTTCTTCTTTGTTTCAGTCTTCCTCTTCACAACCGCCACTTTAGCCATGCCTGGCTCATCGGATTTGCCACGAGCATCAATAGTTTCATTCATGACAACATAAGAGTTAACTGTCTTTATGGATAGAATCTTCAAGGATGGGAAAGGTACAGCTTCACCCATTGTTATCACAGGGTTACTCTTCAATAGAACACAAATTTGCGCCGCAAAACCCTTGGCCTTCTTCAAGGTTTTATCCACCATCTCCTTCAAATACCAAACAATATTTTGCTCCAATTTACTTTAATGCCAAAGTGAATGGCAGTCATCATCAGAAATCGTTCATTTGTGACAGCGTCAAATGAACCAGCCTTCACAGTGATTTAGAGAAGATGCTCCTAGCATCATATACCAAGTTCTTGGGCATCTCAGATAAAACCACTAAACCCTCTGTCGGCAACTTAAGCACCTCTGCAAACCTTGTCTCAGAAGTAGTGAAAAACTTACCTGAGACAGCACCGGTAATGTCACCATCTTGCACTAAGGTGGTGTCAAAGAACTGTTCCAACTCTTTCTCATAAAACACTGACGGACACCCCAAAAACCCACGAATACCACTGGCTTCCAGAGCCTTAAACATGTTCAACATTCCTTCATTATCAGAGATTCCCAAAACTGATTCGAAGTTCACTTGGAGTGCGTAGGTGATGAACGAAGATGCCATTTCAGTATATTGAGAGAGTGCGAAGGTGATTGAAACAGAATATCTGCAGAGGAAAACACGAGAGCAAGAGAGCAAGAATGCAAAGAGAGTAATATTTTGCACGATAAGTGTTAGAGAAAATGAAACGCCGTAAATAAGAACGATGAAAGTGAAAAGTTAAGAGAGAGAAAGAGATGTAGATGTGACGGTTCGCATGATGACAACACGTGTCAATCATCCGATGGCTCGTACTATATTTTGAAAAGATTTTTGAAAAAATTTTAAATGATTTCAAAATATAGTTTTAAAAAGGATTTTGAATTTTGACCGCGAGGGTAAAAGAATGTAAACAAAATTGCGCCAAGGCTAGTACGTCACAACAAACAAAATTTGTTTTAATGTATCGCAGAGATGGAATGGGATCTGTTAACAGATAAGCATCAGTTGTGTACAGGAGATATCTGTTGATGATCATATCTCTCCTGTTCAACTGACATCACGCTTAACAAATCAGATCCCTTGTTCCCCCTGTGAAAAATATTTTCCCAACGCAAGAGCTGGCGACAGCTGAAAGTCTTTGCGTTCCCCCTGAACAGAAGACTCGTAGCTGACGTAAGCAACACTATTCAACCTGCAATGCGTTAGCACAGACAGCTTATGGCAGTTATAAGAGACCTAAAATGTTTCTAAAGTAAGAAAACTTAGCGTCTGGTAGAGGCTTTGTGAAGATGTCAGCAACTTGCTGCTCAGTGGACACGTACTACAACCGGACGTCTTTCTTTAGCACGTGGTCCCTTATAAAATGATGCCTGATGTCGATGTGCTTTGTTCTTTAATGCAGCACTGGATTCTGGGTGATTGCGATCGTACTAGTGCTGTTGCAGAGAATAGGCGCTTTAGAAGCATCGATGCCATAGTCCTTCAGCTGATGTTGTATCCAAAGAATTTGAGCACAACAGCTGCCAGCTGCGAGGTACTCTGCTTCAGCTGTTGATGTTGCGATCGATGTATACTTCTTACTAAACCAGGAAATCAAACGATCTCCTAAAAATTGACAAGTACTGCTAGTGCTCCTGCGATCAATCCTGCATCCTGCGTAGTCTGCATCACTGTAACCGATTAGTTGAAAGCCTGAATCTTTGGGATACCAAAGACCCAGGTTGGAACTAACCATTAAATATTTTAAATTTCTCTTAACAGCTATGTAATGTGATTGCTTTGGCTCTGCTTGGAATGTAGCACACATACAGACAGCAAACATGATGTCTGGTCTGCTAGCAGTTAAGTAAAGAAAAGAGCCTATAATACCACGATAAAGTGATACCTCAATGGCAGTTCCAGCTTCATCTTTATCCATCTTGATTGAAGAGCTCATTGGGGTAGCAGCTGCTGAACAGTTGTCCATGCCAAATTTCTTCAGCAGTTCTTTCGTGTATTTAGCCTGGTTAATGAATATACCATTCTCCAGATGTCGTACTTGTAAGCCCAGAAAGAACGTCAGCTCCCCCATCATAATCATCTCAAATTTATCCTGCATAAGCTTCGAAAACCTTTGACACAATTTGGGGTTAGTTGACCCAAAAATTATGTCATCAACGTATATTTGAACTAATAAGACATGATCAGCTTTTACATATTTAAACAATGTCTTATCCATTGTGCCTATGGTGAAGTCATGCTCAATAAGGAATTTTGACAGTGTATCATACCAAGCTCTGGGTGCTTGCTTCAACGCATAAAGAGCTTTATCCAATTTGTAAACAAAATCTGGATGTGTATGATTTACGAAGCCAAGAGGTTGTGCAACATATACTTCCTCTGTTAAGATTCCATTAAGAAATGCACTCTTAACATCCATCTGAAAGACTTTGAAATCTTTAAATGCAGCATATGCAAGAAACATGCGAATGGCTTCTAATCTAGCTACTGGTGCGAAAGTTTCATCAAAGTCTATTCCTTCCATTTGCCTAAAGCCTTGTGCTACAAGCCTAGCTTTGTTTCTAGTGACTATGCCATCTTCATTCAGTTTATTTCTAAAGACCCAACGAGTACCTATGACTGAATGATTTTTAGGTCTAGGTACAAGTGTCCATACTTTATTGCGTTCGAACTGATTAAGTTCTTCCTGCATGGCATCTAACCAACTTGGGTCAGCTAAGGCCTCATCGATTATCTTAGGTTCTACATGAGTTTTACGTCATCGTGCTTGGACGGGAACTGTAAAACGTTTT
>KV005049.1:4466-27605 GCA_001598015.1 Dorcoceras hygrometricum
CGTCGTAATCGAACCTTGATGGACATGGTTCGATCTATGATGAGCTTCACTGAACTCCCTATCTCGTTTTGGGTCTATGCGCTCGAAACGGCGGTAATGTTGTTGAACAATGTCCACACCAAGGCAGTGGATAAGACTCCATATGAGATATGGATGGGCAAGCCGCCCAAAGACTCATTCATGAGGATTTGGGGATGTCATG
The DNA here is from genome assembly GCA_001598015.1 of Dorcoceras hygrometricum. Classification (NCBI taxonomy): domain Eukaryota; kingdom Viridiplantae; phylum Streptophyta; class Magnoliopsida; order Lamiales; family Gesneriaceae; genus Dorcoceras; species Dorcoceras hygrometricum. Next base: position 4,669 of record KV005049.1, read on the forward strand.
CTTACGTGAAGCAGACAGTGGGAGATAAGCTGGATACTAGATCCATCTTATGTTACTTCATTGGGTATCCAAAGAATTCCATTGGATACTACTTCTACTATCCCAGCGGAACAAAAGTGTTTTTTTTCTAGAAATGACAACTTTATGGAAAGGGAGTTTCTACTTGATAGAAAGGGGAAAAATAGTAGAACTCGAAGAAGTTTGAGAACCAACTGAAGTACCAAGTGATTCTCCCGTGCCTCAAGAGCCAGTGCCAGAAATGGTCGCACCTAGGAGATCCGAAATGGTTCCTAGGGCTCCTGAAAGATACGGTTTCCTCCTTGAAGATGATCAAAGTGATCAAGTTATTGGATGTGATCCAAGAACTTTCAAGGAGGCGATTTCCGATGCTGATTCTAATTTGTGGCTTGAAGCAATGCAGTCTGAGATTGACTCAATGCATGCGAACCAAGTTTAGACTCTTGTTAATCCTCCCGAAGGAATTGTTCCTATTGGCTGCAAATGGATATACAAGAGAAAACTTGGGCCTGATGGTAAGGTACTGACCTACAAGGCGCGACTGGTCGCAAAAGGTTACACTCAAAGGCAAGGTGTTGACTAAGATGAAACCTTTTCACCAGTCGCAATGTTCAAGTCAATTAGAATCCTACTTGCCATAGCTGCATGGTACGACTATGAGATATGGCAAATGGATGTGAAAACTGCGTTCCTCAATGGAAACATTAAGGAAGAGATTTATATGATGCAGCCTGAGGGTTTCACATCTGTAGGAAGTGAGCATAAGGTATGCAAACTTCAGAGATCGATCTACGGTCTCAAACAAGAATCGAGAAGTTGAAACCTGAGATTCGATGAAACAATTAAGGAATTTGGTTTCATCAAGAATCCCGAGGAGCCATGTGTATATTAGTTAAAAGCGCTGTGACATTCCTTGTACTTTATGTTGATGACATTCTACTCATTGGGAATGATGTAGGAATGCTGCAGTCAACTAAAGTATGGTTGTCTAGTAGATTCTCGATGAAGGACATGGGTGAAGCATCCTATATTCTCGGAATACAGATCTATCGGGATAGATTGAAAAGGATACTCGGACTCACCCAAAATACCTACATCGATACCATACTTAAGCGGTTCTCTATGGAAGAGTCCAAGAGAGGACACCTACCTATGTGCCATGGGGTCACTCTATCTAAGTCTATGTGTCCGAAGACTGATGAGGAGATAGAGAGTATGACACGTGTGCCATATGCCTCGGCATAGGTAGTATTATGTATGTCATGATCTCAACTAGACCGGATGTCGCATATGCTCTGAGTGTCACGAGCCGCTACCAGGCCAACACCGGCCAAATGCATTGGAAGGCTGTGAAAGATATTCTTAAGTACTTGCGAAGGACTAAGAATATGTTCATGGTCTATGGGGGTGGTGAACTGAAATTAGAAGGCTACACTGATTCTCGCTTCCAATGTGACGTGGATGATTCGAAGTCAACATCTGGATTTGTATTCATGATCAATGGTGGTGCTGTCTCTTGGAAGAGTTCCAAGCAAGACACCATCGGATTCAACCACTGAGGCTGAGTACATCGCAGCATCAGCTGCTACTAAGGAGGCGGTTTGGATAAGGAATTTCTTCCAAGAGTTGGGCGTAATCCCTGATGGAGTTGGTCCAGTCCCTATGTACTGCGACAACACGGGTGCCGTTGCGCAAGCAAAGGAGCCTAGGTCTCACCAAAGATCCAAACATATACTGAGGAAATACCACATAATCCGGGATATTGTGGCTAGAGGTGACGTAGCAGTTGAGAGAGTCGCCTCTGCAGACAACATTGCTGATCCATTTACGAAGCCCTTGCCAGGACAGTTGTTTGAAAAACATCACGAAACAATGGGACTGCGTCTGATGAGTAGTTGGCTATAGGGCAGGTGGGAGATTGTTAGAGTAGATGCCCAACTAGCCAACTTGTGGCGTGTGGGTTTTATTGACTCTTGTGTATAACGATCTTTATTTATGAAATACGCATTTCTTTTATGGCATTCTTTATTTTCATTATGTTATAATGTTAACAATTGTATTGGATAAAGACCTAGAATGCACTATAGTATATGTTAGATGTGATAGTGGATATGATGGCTATCATGAAACACATCTAATAGTCACTGTGTATTCTGAACTCGTTCCTAGTCGATTGGGCCGTCAAAATGAGGATAAGGTCGCCCGAGCTTGAGACTTGCATCTGCGATGTGAAGTACCATGTTTCATTGGTAGGGAACATTGTGATGCTCTGAGCATGCAGATGGATAGTGACCTGGTGATCTATCGAACTACCCTCGTTCGGACTTTCCAAGTGGTTACCATTTGTCGAGTGGATAAGTCCGAGGTCTTGGTTGTACTGATTAGTCCTCACTACTCGAAACGTCATTGAGACTCTACATGATAGGCGCCTCACTTTGACCCGTTTACCGACTCACTTGGGGACCATTAGGTGGCGGGATTGGGTGAGGTCCCGATGCATGTAGGAGTCGATGCTTCGTTGTCGAGGATTCACCGCTTGCCTTTATGCGTGGATATCCTATATTGTCTGAGGAGATAATAGTGTGATAAATCTCTGGCCAGAGTACTGGATGTGTTTTAGGTAAATGAGTTTGCCTAGTAACACTCGCGATTTCACTATTTGATCTCCAAGATGTATGCATAGTTATCGGATCTCTAGCGACTCTCGATTTACCAATGGTCGTTGATCTGATCGGGATATATGTGTTGAAAGGACCGTACTGTACGCTACCACAACCAACTGGTTCTTGCAGGCACTATCAATGATACCTAGGGGATCATGGCGCGATGTTGCTAGGCGCTTTACCATGATCCGTTGGGCAAGTCCGAAATTGTGATCTCGGAGTCACAATGGTTGTGAGCCCACGGCTAGCTGTATCCCTGAACCATTGTACTGGATTCACGATTTCCGCATGGAAACTGAGCTCAATGTGTTGAGCATAGGAGGAGGATTTTAGGGAGTGCGACTTCCTAAAGGTCAACAGGGGTCAAATTGCGATTTCCCAAAGTTGAGGGGCTAAACTGTAGTTTTGGACTAGGTGGTCTGAAAAATTGTTTTCACATCATAATATTAAGTTTTGGAAACTGAGTCGATCGGTTTGATCTGATCGACGATCGGGATTATGATGAAACCACGGTGATGGAAATGAAATGAATGTTCATATGGACCTGGGCCTGACCCAAGTCCATTGGGCCGGTTCAAGCCCATCACCTATTTATTAAAAGAGAGCTAGGGCTACATGAATACACTTGAACTCTCATAACCCTAGCCTCCACCTAGCTTGTGGCCTCCCCCCTGTCCTCCCAAAACCTTGAATACACTTGAACTCTCATAACCCTAGCCTCCACCTAGCTTGTGGCCTCCCCCCTGTCCTCCCAAAACCTCACGGCCGCCGCCTCCACCGCCTCGCCGCCGTGCCGCCGCCGCCGTGATCGGACTTGTTCCGATCGTCGTGTTGAGGAGGTTCCGTTCGTGCCAAATTCGTCAGGCCTTCTAGTGCAGGCTGACGAAGGATTTGTGTTTCCAATCGTGGACCTGATTGAGGAGGTTCTACCGCCGCCTACCTTGAAAAGCCAGATTCCCTGTGAATCCGGTTGGAGCCAGGCGCCTAGACGCCAGCAAGGTGACACTCTATAAAACATCCTATGTATGTTTTATGATTAATTTATATGTATTGAACGATTTCCGGGGCAATTTTTAAACTTCCGCTGCGCCCTCGGGAAACGGGATCCGGATCCACCATTGTCGCCAACAGTACATGGCGGTAGTTAACCGAGCTTACCGGTCGGATACTTTTAGCGGAAGAGGCAGTTGCAGCAGCCTGCCAGGGACATTCTTCGCAGCATCCAGCGAAGAGACCATATCAGGGGCCTCCTAAGGGCCAAACTCCTCAGGGGCCACAGCAGCACATGCCATAGGGCCAGCAGAGGCCGCAGCAGCAGGGGACCAATGCCCCTAGACCTGTAGGGATGTCAGGCCTCGTGCTCAACTCAGAGTAAAACCACGCAAACAATAGCGGAAGCAATAAAATAGTGGTTAAAATTTTCGCTTTTGGCCTGACTGAAAGATTACATAATTTAAAAATACAACCATACTCAAAATATCCCAGTAATTAAAATAACTCAGTACAACAGTACAACATTTAACAGATACAAGCACTACAGAATTCAACTAGAATACAATAAAGCACAGGGCATTCCCCGGCTAACAATGCTTATACATATATGCTATACGCTAACTGGGACACTCTAACCATCTCCTGGGGCACCTCCCGCTGGGTCAACTCCATGACCAGCTGAGTAACCGTGGTAACCTGAACACCAAACATGCAAACAAACAAACCAAGCCCAAGAGGGACCTTGGGATCAAACCCCATTACGGAGAGCAGCTTAAAACAGCTAATGGAAAGCAACAAGTAATATGCAATGCTATGCATGAGAACAAGGCTACAACCGAAACACAGGGAGCCAAAGAATCTCAAGAAACTGCTCCACAAGAGATACAAATCAACTGAGCAACAGTACAACAGTAGCCACGGGGTGTGTGAGTATATGGGAGCTACCCACTCGTCTCAACACACAGCACCAAATGCAAAACATAGCTCAACCCGCTGTTGCCCAACTCATGAGATGTGGAAGCTACCCACTCCGCTCATAGTGGCTAACAGATCCCAGTAGGGAGATGAGGTACGGGAGTTACCCACTCAGCCTCTAACAACATCCTGGTATGCACAGATCAATACCCAAGGCACAAAAGGCACGGCTGCAACAGATCTGAGCTCAAATATGATAATGCGTGTATGCAACAGATAACAAATCCAACACAGAACATATACAATAATGCAAATCATACACAGCAGCAAGCATTATCACCCATGCTCAATCCAAAGCTGTAAAACAAGCTCACATCCGTACCTCAAGATCTTCTGTGCTACAATTACTACAACAGGGTCCCGAGCAACACAGATCTCACACCTGCTAAGCCAAACACAATTACCACACAGAAATAACGAATTTGGAGCTATAAGCTTAACCAAAATCTGTCCTACCCTCCTAACACAACAGAAGGCTCTAAACAAAGCACAAGGTAGGATCTTGACACTTACCCAACGAGCTACCTGAACGGAAAACGAAATCTGACGCTTATGCTAACAGACTACACAAGGGACATGTCTTCGCACTCCTAACCAGCTTCAATTAAGCGTCCAAAAGCAGTATCAAACAAAGCGTCTTAGCAAGAGGAGTCCAGCTCTACCACTCTTACTTCAATCGGAGCTATCTACCATCGACAATCGGAGAAGATAAGGTTCGGTGAACAGTAGCTACAGTATCGCGATAGAGTTATCTTACGGGAAATATTCTAAGTGTCCGGAAGCAATAATGGATTAAGGCAAAGTCCTCTCTTATATAACTCAAATCTGCTCATGCCTGCTGAACAGATCCCACCGACAACTTAAGGTACAAAGCTGATTTTCCACTCAGATCTGAATTTCACAACAGATCTCTCTACAGCAAGCAGGTCTCGACTTATTCAAACGACATCTCACCGCATCTACTATCGCATCTAGACACATCACTCGCTACTCAAACCTGAAATGCTAACCAGCAACGCAATACTCAGATCTCATCGAAATCTGAAGACCAACGCCTCAAATCTGTATCTCGCTCGCTAACCAAAACGTCGTCGTTCCAACTAATCCAAACGACGTAGTATAGCTACTCGCTACAGAAACACGATAGCATACTCACAACTGCCTAGCGACAACAGATTCCACCACTACTGCTGAACTCGATTACTCATCGATAGCTAACACTCACATCTGGTCAGATCCCACTGAAATTGATCCAAGGCTGATTCTAGGACTTATACAACCCGATAACTTCGCCAAGCATACCAACTCAAAGCTGATTCATCCCAGATCTGATCAAGCCCAAATCTGGTCTATGTTAACCCGATTAATTAACTTAATTAATCTTATTAAACTTTCGGGTCTCACATCTCTCCCTCACTAAAATAGGATTTCGTCCTCGAAATCAAACAACTCTAGATCAAGAGTTCAAGATGGGAAAATACACATAAGAAAACATCTATCTGAAAATAACAAAGAACCAACTACTGTAATCTGATACAGCGCTCACTCAAACAGGTGCGGTCACTCACGCTGCATCTTCTCTTCCAGTTCCCACGTAGCTTCCCTCTACCATGCTTGCTCCACTGGACCATCGCCAAGGGAATGGTCTTATTCCTCGGCTGTTTCTCTTTTCAATCCAAGATCTGCAAGGGATACTCAATGTAACTTAAAGTCCGATCTAGCTCCACCTCGTTAGTTCTCAATACATGCGAAGGATCTGGCTCATATTTCCTCAGCATCGACACATGAAACACATCATGTAAGGAGGATAAATCTGGAGGCAACAACATCCGTAAGCCAAAGGACCAATTCTATCAGCAATCTCATATGACCCAACATAACGAGGAGCTAACTTTCCCTTGAGACCAAATCTCATAACACTGCGAAAAGGAGAAACCTTAAGGAAAATTAGATTACCAACCTCAAATTCTAAAGGCCTACGCCTCTTATTCGCATAACTAGCTTGGCGATCTTGTGCAGCTTTCATTCGCTGGCGAATTAGATCCACTTGATCTCTCATCTGTTGCACAAATTCTGGAGAAGTTAGCTGCTTCTCCCCCACTTCTTCCCAACATATAGGCGATCTGCACTTCCTGCCATACAAAGCTTCGAATGGTGCCATACCAATCGTGACCTGATAGCTGTTTTTGTAGGAAAACTCAACCAAAGACAACGAATCTTTCCAGCTACCACTAAAATCCATCACAACATCTCTTAACATATCCTCTAAAATCTGGATAGTTCTCTCAGATTGGCCATCTGTTTGGGGATGATATGCTGTACTCATAGCCAATATGGTACCCAAAGCTGTTTGCAAACTCTTCCAAAACCTGGTAGTAAACCTCGAATCACGATCTGAAATGATAGAAACTGGCACACCATGCAGTCTCACAACGAAATCTATGTACAGCTTCGCCATCTTCTTCAAATAATAGGTCATACTATAGGGAATGAAGTGAGTAGACTTCGACAACCTGTCTATCACAACCCACACAACATCACATCCTCTACTAGAACGAGACAAATGCGTTACAAAATCCATAGCTATGTGCTCCCAATTCCACTGGGGAATCTCCAAACTCTGCAATAGACCACCAGGTCTCATCCTCTCAGCCTTGACTTGTTGACAATTCAGACAACGGGCTACAAAATCTGCAACATCACTCTTCAAACGTGCCCACCAGTAATGCTACTTCAAGGCATAATACATCTTCCTCACTCCAGGATGAACACTATGTCTACTACAGTGCGCTTCTCTCAAGATCTCCTCCTTCAAATCTATCAGATTTGGCACAACCAACCTGCCACAAGATCTCAAACAACCATCAGACGAGACAGAATAAACTTCTAACTGTCCAGCTCTCACCTTCAGCTTCAACTCATGGATAGATGGATCTGTCCTCTGAGCTGCTCTAATGCTCGCAACAATCTGTGGCTCAACTTGAAAATAGGACACCACAACATAATCTTCACCTGGGTAAAACCTCCAACCAGTAGTGCTTAGATGCTAGACGAGACAGAATAAACTTCTAACTGTCCAGCTCTCACCTTCAGCTTCAACTCATGGATAGATGGATCTGTCCTCTGAGCTGCTCTAATGCTCGCAACAATCTGTGGCTCAACTTGAAAATAGGACACCACAACATAATCTTCACCTGGGTAAAACCTCCAACCAGTAGTGCTTAGATGCTCATATTGAAATCTGCAATGAAGCCAGCATCGCTACTTGAGCCTTTCTGCTCAATGCATCAGCAACTACATTCACTTTCCCAGGCCGATATTTGATCTCACAATCAAAATATTTAAGCAGCTCCATCCATCTACGCTGTATCATGTTCAAATCTGATTGAAAAAACAGATACTGAAGGCTCATGTGGTAGGAGTACACCACAAACTGCTCGCCATACAGATAGTGACTCCAAATCATCAGAGCAAAAACCACTGCTGCCAACTCCAAATCATGAACTGGGTAACGAGTCTCATGCGGTTTCAACTGACGAGAAGCATACGCAATGACTCGGCCATTCTGCATCAACACACAACTCAATCCATTCAAGGAAGCATCTGCACAAACCACAAAACCACCCGAACCGGACGATAAAGCTAACACAGGCACATAAATTAGCTTGTCTTTGAGTAACAGAAAAATTTTCTCACACTGCTCAGTCCAAACAAACTTCTTGTCTTTCTGAGTGAACTGCGTCATTGGCTTAGCTATACTAGAGAATCCCTCTATAAAACGCCGATAATAGCCAACCAAATCCAAGAAACTACGAATCTCAGCAACACTCTTGGGATGCTCCCTGTTAACAACAGTCTCAACTTTACTGGAATCCATAGAAATACCATGAACTGGGTAACGAGTCTCATGCGGTTTCAACTGACGAGAAGCATACGCAATGACTCGGCCATTCTGCATACACACACAACTCAATCCATTCAAGGAAGCATCTGCACAAACCACAAAACCACCCGAACCGGACGATAAAGCTAACACAGGCACATAAATTAGCTTGTCTTTGAGTAACAGAAAAATTTTCTCACACTGCTCAGTCCAAACAAACTTCTTGTCTTTCTGAGTGAACTGCGTCATTGGCTTAGCTATACTAGAGAATCCCTCTATAAAACGCCGATAATAGCCAATCAAATCCAAGAAACTACGAATCTCAGCAACACTCTTGGGATGCTCCCTGTTAACAACAGTCTCAACTTTACTGGAATCCATAGAAATACCTGCTGTCAAAACAACATGACCCAGAAAAACAACTCTATCCAACCAAAACTAGCACTTGGAGAACTTAGCATACATCTGCGAGTCTCGAAGCGTCTGAAGAACCAAATTCAAATGCTCTTTGTGCTGCATCGGAGTCTTAGAGTACACTAAAATGTCATCGATGAACACAATCACAAACTGATCGATGAACTCTCTAAAGACTCGGTTCATCAAGTGCATGAAAACCGCGGGGGCATTCTTCAATCCAAACGGCATAACTAAAAACTCATAATGCCCGTACCTCTTATGAAACGCAGTCTTCGCAACATCTTGCTCTCGAATGCGCAACTGATGGTACCCAACACAGATCAATCTTAGAAAACACAGCCGAACCCTGAAGCTGATCAAGCAAATCATCGATCCTCGGCAAAGGGTACTTATTCTTCACTGTTGCCTTATTCATTTTCCTAAAGTCGATACACATCCTCATCGACCCATCCTTCTTCTTTACAAACAAGATAGGCGCTCCCCAGGGTGACATGCTCGGTCAAATGAAACCCTTCTCCAGCAAATCTCTAATCTGAACCTTAAGCTCCCTCAACTCAGCAGGCGCTAAACGATACGGGGCTCTCGAGATAGGAGCTATACCAGGTACCAACTCAATGCTGAAATCTATCTCCCTCTTCGAAGGAAAACCAGGAATATCCTCCGGAAACACATCCGGGAAATGAGAACAACGGGAATGTCACTAATCTCTAAGCGTGAAGAAGAAGACGTATCCCAAGCATAGATCATAAATCCAGCATTCTCCAATGACAATAGGCTAAACATCTCCATCGCAGAGACTAAAGGAATCTTTGATCGGGAATCTAGGCCATAGAAGTCCCACTTATCTCCAGGCTGAGGCCTAAAGCACACAACTCCATGGAAACAATCCACGGTGGCTCTATAACCAGGCAACACATCCATACCCACTATGCAATCGAAATCCCACATCACAAGCCTAATCAGATTGGCTAACAACACATTCTCACCAAACCTAAGAACGCCATTCAACAAAATCTCTTGGGAGTATAGGCTCGCGACGGCAGGAGTCTCAACAGACACAACATCACACAAATATGTGGTATGCAAACCATGCTCAACCACAAATGCATCAGCAATAAAAGAATGTGATGCTCCTGTATCAAATAATACACGCGCAGGAAAATAAAAAACAAAGCAAGTACCTGCGATCACTCCTCTTGGCGTGCCCTCCACTTGCTCCCTCATCATGGCATTCACTTGGGCAAACTGAGGTCCTGAAAACTGAGGCTGGGAATACTGTCCAAACCGCAGCTGTTGAGCTACCTGCTGCTGGGGTGGCTGGGATGACTGCACTGACTGGGAAGGTTGAACCCCCGAAACCATCGGACGGTTACCTTGCACCACCAGTGGCCTAACACGAGACCTACGGTTCTGCAGTCCCTCCTCACTGTCAATAGCCCTATCCACCGCTTCCACATAGCTAGCCGGTGAACTCGCCAGCACCAACGTATACAACTCTTCATTCAACCCTTCCATGAACTTATTCCTCTTCGCCCTCTCTCGGCCAGACACATGCGGAACATACGCAAGAACAGAAGAAAACCTCTGGGCATACTCTCCCACGGACAAAGATCCCTGAACCAGGTTATCAAACTCATGCTCCCTGGCGTTCACAAAGGATTCCGAAACGTACTCCTGACGAAAATCAGTACAAAAGCTGTTCCACGAAACTCATGCTCCCTGGCGTTCACAAAGGATTCCGAAACGTACTCCTGACGAAAATCAGTACAAAAGCTGTTCCACGAGATCCAACTCCAGTCTCCTCAAGAGTCCTCGAAGCGCCTCTCCACCAACGCTCCACATTCCTCCTCAACTGAAACGTAGCTAGACTCAGCCTACGCTCATCATCATACCTGACACGATCGAACAACCTGGTAATATGCTGCAACCAGGACTCTGCATCGGAACTAGATTCATCACCACTAAACGTCTGAGGATTCATCCGCTGAAACCTCGCCATCACCAGTTCCATGTCGTCCACCCGGGCTGCCAGCTCATCAACCTCATCATCAACCTGCCTGGTACGTCTACGACTAGGAATACTACACTGAAGATACTAAGAGGGTAAGATCACACAGCAAGAAATATAACATAGAACAAGTAAATCACATAGTCATGCACATGCAACGAGCAACACTGTGCCTAGACTCAAGTGTGATCAAAAGAAATCGAGCTTATCCCAGCTTGACTCTGATACCAAAAATGTCAGGCCTCGTGCTCAACTCAGAGTAAAACCACGCAAACAATAGCGGAAGCAATAAAATAGTGGTTAAAATTTTTTCTTTTGGCCTGACTGAAAGATTACATAATTTAAAATACAACCATACTCAAAATATCCCAGTAATTAAATAACTCAGTACAACAGTGTAGCATTTAACAGATACAAGCACTACAGAATTCAACTAGAATATAATCTAGAACAGGGCATTCCCCGGCTAACAATGCTTATACATATATGCTATACACTAACTGGGGCACTCTAACCACCTCCTGGGGAACCTCCCGCTGGGTCAACTCCACGACCAGCTGAGTAACCGTGGTAACCTGAACAGCAAACAGGCAAACAAACAAACCAAGCGCAAGAGGACCTTGGGGTCAAACCCCAGTACGGAGAGCAGCATATAACAGCTAATGGAAAGCAACAAGTAATATGCATTGTTGTGCATGAGAACAAGGCTACAACCGAAACACAGGGAGCCAAAGAATCTCAAGGAACTGCTCCACAAGAGATACAAATCAACTGAGCAACAGTACAACAATGGCCACGGGGTGTGTGAGTATATGGCCACTCGTCTCAACACACGGCAGCAGATGCAAAACATAGCTCAACCCGATATTGTCCAACTCATAAGATGTGGAAGCTACCCACTCCGCTCATAGTGGCTAACAGATCCCAGCAGGGAGATGAGGTACGGGAGTTACCCGCTCGGCCTCTACCAGCATCCTGGTACGCACAGATCAATACACAAGGCAGAAAAGGCACGACTACAACAGATCTGAGCTCATGATAATGCGTGTATGCAACAGATAACAAATCCAACACAGAACATATACAATAATTCAAAGCATACACAGCAGCAAACATTATCACCCATGCTCAATCCGAAGCTGTAAAACAAGCTCACATCCATACCTCAAGATCTTCTGTGCTACAATTACTACAACATGGTCCCGAGCAACACAGATCTCACACCTGCTAAGCCAAACACAATTACCAGCTCAGGGACAGTAACACAGAAATCACGAATTGGGAGCTACATGCTTAACCCAAATCTGTCCTACCCTCCTAACACAACAGAATGCTCTAAACAAAGCACAATGTAGGATCTTGACACTTACCCAACGAGTACCTGAACGGAAAATGAAATCCGACGCTTATGCTAACAGACTACACAAGGAAGATTTCTTCGCACACCTCACCAGCTTCAAGAAAGCGTCCAAAAGAAGTATCAAACGAAGCGTCTTAGCTAGAGGAGTCCAGCGCTACCACTCTTACTTCAATCGGAGATATCTACCATCGGCAATCGGAGAAGATAAGGTTCGGTGAACAGTAGCTAGGGTATCGCGATAGAGTTATCTTATGGGAAATATTCTAAGTGTCGGGAAGCAATAATGGACGAAGGCAAAGTCCTCTCTTACATAACTCAAAGTTGCTCATTCTTTCTGAACAGATCCCACCGACAACTTAAGGTACAAAGCTGATTTCCCACTCAGATCTGAATTTCACAATAGATCTCTCTACAGCAAGCAGGTCTCGACTTACTCAAACGACGTCTCACTGCATCTGCTGAACGCAATTACTCAGCGATAGCTAACACTCACATCTGGTCAGATCCCACTGAAATCTAAATTGATCCAAGGCTGATTCTAGGACTTATACAACCTGATAACTTCGCCAAGCATACCAACTCAAAGCTGATTCATCCCAGATCTTCTCAAGCCCAAATTTGGTCTATGTTAACCCGATTAATTAACTTAATTAATCTTATTAAATTTTCGGGTCTCCAAGGGAAACCGATTTTCAAGGAGTGCCAGAAGTAGCATCCAGGATCGTGCATGGCAGGACCAGGCAGATGTTACCACTGCAAGGAACCGGGGCATATTTCTAGGGATTTTCCTAAGAAGAGACAGTCCACGGGGCGTGTTTATGTGATGCAGACGGAGGCTGCAGATCCAGACACTACACTGCTCACAGGTAGGATCCATGTTTTAGGCGTCACGACCACTGCTTTGCTAGATTCAGGGTGACTCAATCGTTCATCTCGAGTTTGTTTCTTCAGAGGATGAAAATTATCCCAGAGAGCTTGGGTGTGGCTCTCAAAGTGACGATCCCATCAGGGGAGGAGCTAACAATGGCCAGTGTGGTTCAGGGATTGGTGATGATGTTTCGGGATCATGCAGTCAGAGAAGACTTGATCGTATTGCCGATGCAGGGATTCGACCTCATTCTAGGGATGGATTGGCTGACTGGGTATGGAGCAGTGATTGACTTCCATCAGAAGTTAGTGACGATCAGGCCTCCAGGACAGGATACTTTTCTCTTAGAGACAGTGAAGGGACCGCGGAAGCCCAGATTTATCTCTTTTCTACAGGCTAGGAAGCTAGTTGAGCTTGGATGTCAGGCGTTCCTAGCCAGTGTCACCACCTTGGTGGATTCAGCAGGCCCTTCACTGTCTGAGGTTGAGGTAGTCAGGGACTTTATATATGTTTTCCCCGATTACGTTGTGGGAGTTCCACCATAGTGATAGGTTGAGTTTTCTATTGAGCTGGTTCGAGATACAGTGCCCATCTCTAAGGCATCGTATCGACCCTACCGAGATGAAGGAACTGAAGGAGCAGATTCAGGAATTGCTCGACAAGGGATTTATTCGCCCTAGATTTTCTCTCTAGGGTGTACCAGTACTGTTCGTGAAGAAGAAAGATGGCAGTATGAGGTTGTGCATTGACTACCGGGTGTTGAACCGAGTTATAGTGAAGAAAAAGTAACCACTACCGAGGATCGAGGATTTGTTTGATCAGTTGCAGGGAGCTTCGGTTTTCTCCAAGATTGATTTGAGATCTGGTTACCATCAGTTATGGATCAAAGAGGAGGACGTGTCCAAGACTGCATTCCGGAAGCATTACGGCCACTACGGGTTTTTGGTGATGCCGTTTGGAATGACAAATGCCCCAGCAATCTTCATGGAATTGATTTACCGGGTTTTCAGACAGTACTTAGACCAGTTCATCATCATATTCATCGACGACATCCTAGTCTACTCGAGGAGCTTAGAGAAGCATAGACAACATTTGCAGACCGCACTGCGGACGTTGAGAGAGCACAGATTGTATGCTAAGTTCAGCAAGTGCGAGTTTTGACTTGAGAAAATGGTGTTTTTGGGGCATATCGTTTCTAGAGATGAGATTTCAGTTGACCCATCAAAGTCTTAGGCAGTGCAGAACAGGGGGATTCCGAAGAATGCAACAGAGATTCACAGTTTCTTGGGTTTAGCCGGATATTACCACAAGTTCATCAAGGGCTTCTCTTCGATTTCAGTGCCCTTGATAGCCCTGATCAAGAAGAATGCGAAATAGGAGTCCCGAGTGTCAGAGGAGCTTCGATCAGTTGAAAGAAGCCCTTACTTCATCACCAATATTAGCGATGCCAGTGGAGCAGGAGGAGTTTTTAGTGTATACAGATGCTTCCCTGAGAGGTTTAGGTACAGTTCTGATGCAGGGTGGCAGAGTCATTGCATATGCATCGAGACAACTGAAGAGTTATGAGCAAAACTATTCGACACATGATCTGGAGCTTGTAGCGGTAGTGTTCGTACTGAAGATTTGGAGACGCTACTTGTACGGTGAGAAGTGTCAGATTTTCACCGACCATAAGAGCTCAAGTATTTCTTCACTCAGAAGGAGTTGAATATGAGGCAGTGCAGATGGCTTGAGTTAGTTAAGGACTATGATTGTGACATTAGCTACTACCTTAGTAAAGCTAATGTGATAGCAGAAGCTTTGAGCCGAAAGACTTCAGTGGTGGCATGCTTATCAGTTGAGCGACCACTACAGGTAGAGATTCAGAGATTCGGGTTGGAGTTTTATTCTGGGGGATGTGCACCTAGCCTAGCAGCACTCATAGTTCAACCGAATCTTTAAGATCGGATTAGGGACGGTCAGGCCACAGACGAGCAGTTACAGCAGTGGAGACAGAGAGATGAGCCCAGAGCCCAGGGTTTGTATACAGTCGAGGATGGATCACTTGTTTCAGAGGTCGTATGTGGGTGCCTAATACTAAGGAGTTGAGAGCTGAGATCTTATCAGAGGCCTATGCATCGACGTACTCCATTCACCCAGGGAGTACAAAGATGTACAGAGATTTGCAGACTCTTTACTGGTGGTCAGGGATGAAGAAGGACATCGGACGATTTGTATCCGAGTGTTTGACCTGTCAGTGGGTCAAGGCAGAGCACCAGCAACCAGCAGGGTTACTACAGCCGCTCCTATCCCTGAGTGGAAATGGGAGAACATTACGATGGATTTTTTTGGTTGGATTACCCAGGAGTCCCAGAGGCTACACGATGATTTGGGTGATTGTGGATCGACTCACCAAGTCCGTGCATGTCCTATCGGTGAAGACCACTTTCACCTTGACTCAGTACACAGAGATATACATTAGAGAGATTGTTAGGCTGCATGGCATACCAATCTCTATTGTGTCAGATCGGGACACCAGGTTTACATCTGCATTTTGGAGGATCTTGCACGCCGTGTTGGGGTCTAAGCTATCATTCCGTACAGCTTTTCACCCACAGACAGATGGCCAGTCGGAGAGAGTCATCCAGATTCTAGAGGATTTGTTGAGAGAATGTGTGATAGATTTTCAGGATACGTGGGATTCTAGATTGCCCTTGGTAGAGTTCATGTACAATAACAGCTTTCAAGCATCGATTAGATGGCTCCCTATGAGGCTCTGTACGGGAGGAGGTGTAGGTCTCCCGTGCACTGGGATGAGGTTGGAGAGAGAGTTTTGACTGGACCAGAGATGGTGCAGCAGGCAGTGGACATTGTGACTAGGATACGAGATCGGATGAGGACAGCCCAGAGTCGTCAGAAGAGTTATTCCGATCATAGACGACGAGATCTGGAGTTGGCCGTACGGGATCACGTATTCATGAGGATATCGCCCATGAAGGGCGTGATGCGTTTTGGTCGAAGATACAAGCTCAGTCCGAGATTCATTGGACCTTTTGAGATTTTGGAGAGGGTCGGTACATAGGCATATCGGGTAGCACTACCACCCAGTCTATCAGCAGTGCATAATGTGTTCCATATTTTGATGCTACGGAAGTATGTCCAGAATCCGTCTCATGTGTTGGATTTTGAGCCGCTCCAGTTAGCACCAGATCTATATTTCGAGGAGCGACCAGTTCAGATCTTGGCACGAGAGGAGCGCATGCTTAGAGCACGGATTATTCCGATGGTCAAGGTCCGGTGGCAGAATCACTCAGAGGATGAGGCTACCTGGGAGACCGAGACCGATATGCGGACGGGTTATCCTGAGCTTTTCGGTACGTAACTTAATTTCGGGGATGAAATTTCTGTAAGGGGGAGAGTTGTAACGCCCAAAAATCCTGATTACGTGAGAATGAGTGCATGACTAGGTGGAAAATTGTTTTTAGGAAAATTATGTGTCATTTTATGTGATTACACGATAATTATATGTTTTATAATGTTCATGTCATTTTATTAGTCTGATTGAGTTCCGGACGTGTGGACGAGACGGTGGAAGACCGAGGTGAAAGTTTATTCGAAATTTTAAGCCCTTAAATTTTTAAATCCAAAAATTTATTATTTTAAGCAGTATTGAAAAAAATAAGATTTTTATGTATATTTGTCAAGGGAAACCCGTTTTTCGCCTATACGGGCTATTTTAACGAGCTTTGCTAAGTTTTTTTTAAAATTTGAGGATTTTATATTACGAAAATTAGGAGTTCAATATTCAAATTTTGAGTTTTAGTTAGCATTTAATTAGTGGGGGTTAAGGAGGGAAAAATCTTTTATTTCCTAACTTAAAAATATTGAGAGGGGTCTTTTGGGATATTATTCACTTCCTCCCAACCCTAATTTCGAAAAACCCTAGTTCCTCCTCCCTCCCTCTCCCTCACGTCGCCTCCCTCCCCTTGGTGACCAAGCACCATCGATTTTCTTGAGCAATTTCAAGATTTGATCGTCCCACTCGAGTCCTCCGTCCCAATAACGCGTAGACTACGTAAATTCTTCAAAAATGCACGCTCTATTCTACCTTTTTCTCACAATTTAAATCATAATATACTATTTTAAATGTTGTTGCATGAATTTTATGTGAATTGATTAGATCTGTATTTTTTATTTGAGATCTATGCATGTATCATGATTTCTAACGCGTATTTGATCTGTTTCTTGTTGTGCTTCGGTCATGGACGATTCATGGAGCTTGGGTTAGAGTATAGGTGGTCTTGTGGTGGCTCATGAATGAGAGGAAGGTGGCTCGATCATGGTCAAGCCAAGGTCGGACGTGTGGCCCTCAACGTGCGGCGCGCGGGTTGGATTTTGCGTGCGTCGTTCTTGTCATTGCAGCCATGGTTTGAGCCATGGATTGGTCTAGGGGAACCGGCCGGACTTGAGGGTGTCCTGTCGACGGGGCTTCGGCCATGGGGACCGGAGCAGGGCAACCGAATGGTGTGAAGCGTCGGGTGTCATGGCATTCGGCGATAGGGTTTTTGCATGGGCTTGGCTTGTTCGGTTGGGCTGGCTGGGTCGGTTCAACTGGACCGGTCGGGTCAGTCGAGTGTCGGGTCAAATATTTTAAGTCGGGTCCGAGTTATTTTATTTCTGGACCATGTATTTTTATTTTAAATTTTAAAGTCTAATTTTAAGCGTGTTGGGCCGATTATTTTAAGCCAACTTTTGAGTCAAAAATTTAAAGCCTAAATCTCTTTTATTTATGGACCTAATACTTTTATCAAATTTTAAAGTCTTAATTTTGGTCAAGGGTACTTTTATTTTGCCAAAAATTTTAATGTCTGATTTTAAGTTGAAGGACCGAGTATTTTATCAATTTTAAAGTTTAATGGGTCAAGTTGAGTTTAGGGTTAAGTTCAGCTTAAGTTGTAAGTCTAGGCTTTTGGGCTTAGAATTAGTGGGCCAGGCACTCGAACGTGTCCTTCACCGGAGGAGAAAATGTAGAAGCCCATAAATATATATTTAATTATATATGTAGTATTCTACGTATATGATTATGCATTTGTTTAAAGGAAATTAAATATATATTGATGGGTTAAGCCTTTTAACTTGCATGTTTTATGACGTACACGCATTGAAATCTTTATGAAATGTTAAAGACATGTAAAAAAAAGAAAAATATTTTTGAGGGATTGAAGTGATTTGTGGCAAAGTAATGATGAGCGTAATCGAGATATCTGGCCTGATGAACCTCTGTTAATGTTATAATGAGCTTATGGATCCATGTATTCACGACATGGTGAAGTGGCAGCATAGAGGTGTGTGGGATCCCAAGGTAAGGTCGTGTGAACCGCACCGCCACGTACGTTGGTTCTTATGATTGATCAATCGATAATGTAATGGCTCACACTTCATGGATACGACTCATACGCCATTTTATGTTACTTATGTACAGTTACGACTCGTTTTTGAACCATGATTTACGATCATTCATGCATGCATATTTTAAAGCTATTTTACGATATGTCTGTGCTTGCATGTGGTTTTATTATACGGTACTTTGTTATTATCAAATAGAGTTTGTTGGGCCTTTAGGCTCACTAGGTTTAAATTGTGCAGGTGAGTCTACTGATGATTATAGTTCTACTGACGGTGAGGACCTCTGAGCGCCCGCTGCAGCTGCTATCCTGTGACCACTCAGATGTTTTATTTTAATTTTATGAGACATGTTTCAGTTTTCCGAAACTTTTACTTACTCTGATTTTAAGGCAGAATGAATGATTTGATTTTGGAATATTTATTTATTTATGTTTTAAAGTGATGTTGAGAAAAGATTTTTAATGGTTGATTTATATTTTACAGAATGTCTATTCCGCCTTTTATTTCAAAAAAAAATCTCGAGTACGGTTCGTCTCACTTAGTAAGCGGATCCGCAACCATGTAGTTTGTACCAATATGTTCAATAGACAACTGTCCACTCTGAATTGTTTCTTTAACAACCAAGAACGTGATGTCGATATACTTTGACTTCATAGTGCTCCTGTTGTTATTGGAATATAAAATTGCCGATTTTATTATCACAATATAACT
This sequence comes from Dorcoceras hygrometricum, assembly GCA_001598015.1. Taxonomy (NCBI): domain Eukaryota; kingdom Viridiplantae; phylum Streptophyta; class Magnoliopsida; order Lamiales; family Gesneriaceae; genus Dorcoceras; species Dorcoceras hygrometricum. The sequence continues at coordinate 23,950 of KV005049.1, forward strand.
TTAATGGTCTTTCAATACCATCAACAATGCGCAAACCCGTGACAAAATTTCGCAGCCATGGTCCATGATTGGATGCTTCATAACAAGCCATAAATTCAGCAGCCATAGTAGAAGATGCTATAATGGACTGTTTAGCACTTCCAAGAAATGGCACCTCCAGCAAGGAGATAGACATAGCTTAATGTGGATTTCATACTACATTTTCATCCAGTAAAATCGGAGTCAGTGTACCCAATGATCTCAATCTGATCCAACCTCCGATATGTGAGCATGTAATTCTTTGTTCTCTGTAAGTACCGTAAAACTCTTTTGACTTCTTTCCAATGTTCCATTCCTGGGTTACTTAAATATCGTCCCAACATCCCTGTCACGTACGCAATATCCGGACGTGTACATACTTGAGCATATATCAGACTTCCCCACTGCTGAGGCATAGGGAATCTTCTCAATTTCCTTTTTCTCAAAATCATTTTTAGGGCACTGATTGAGACTGAACTTGTCTCCTTTAGCCACAGGGCAACAATCCCCCTCCCAATAATTGCACTCCTTGCAATCAATGGGAATCGAACCCGTGACCTTGGCTCTGATACCAATTGTAGGACCGAGCGCTTGCCGCTTTACCAAAAGCTATAGCTGGTGGTAACGGTGCAACTCCAATCTTTTAAACCGTATAGCAACACAAGCGCCACGTTCCGATCGCTCTACCTAGCAGGGGCAATTATTGCACTCCAACAGTTCTTCTGCGATAATCCAAGAGTACCACGAGAACGAGCCTGATGTATTTGGATGCCCAGAACAAATGATGCGTCACCAAGAATTTCATCTCAAAATGCTTAGTTAGAAATCTCTTGGTGTCATGCAACAATTCTATATCGTTACTAGCGAGAAGGATGTCATCAACATATAAAATCAGAACAATATGTTTGCTCCCACTGAACTTGTGTTATACACAATCATCAACCATATTCATCTCAAAACCAAATGAGATGATCACTTGATGAAACTTGAAATGCCATTTTCGAGATGCCTGCTTGAGTCCATAGATGGATTTCTTGAGTTTGCAGACCATGTTATCTAGGTCTCCAGACACAAAGCTTTCTGGATGTCTCATATAAATTGTTCCATCAATGTCATAATTGAGAAACATTGTCTTCACATCCATCTGGTGTAACTCAAGGTTGAAATGTGCCACTAGTGCCATTATAATTCTGAAAGAGTCTTTCGAAGAAACATGAGAGAAAGTCTATTTATAATCAATGCATTCCTTTTGAGTAAAGCCCTTGGCGACAAGACATGCTTTAGTATCTTTCAACATTGTCTTTCGAATCCTTTTTGGTTTTAAATATCCATTTGCAACCAATGTGTTTCGCACCTTTAGGCAATTTTACAAGAGCCCACACGTCATCGTCCATCATGGACTTTATTTCATCATTCATGGCATCAGTCCACTTGAGAGAGTTAGAACTTTCCATGGCTTGAATAAGGGTGATAGGATCATCCTCCATCAATCTAATGTCTACTTCATGTTCTTGAAGAAATACAATGTAATCATCTGGCACCACATTTCTTCTGTGAGGATTTAGAATTTAGATTAGTGATTTATTGGTTTGATTTGGGAATAAATCACGTATTTTTGAAGTCCTGCTGAATTTGTGAGCGTCGCGTTAATTTTGGAGAAACTGGCAGCAGCAGGTTACTGTAGCTCGTGCTGGTGAATTTTGGATCAGCATAGATGAGGTCAGCGTGACGCAAGGAGAGCTGCTGGTTTTGGTTTTGAAGATTGAAGTTGCTGCTGGTAGACGTTGCGCGAAGCGTGAGTTGAGCGAGAAAGTGTCATGCGTTGGTCAACATTTTAGAGTGTTGACTATTGATTTCAGCAGAGGCGCTAGTGAGCGGTGATCAGCTGATGGTTCGTGGAATCAGTCGCGAGAGAACTATCGATAGATATGATGACGTAAGCGTGACGTAATCCTTACTGCTGGTTATGTTTGTGTTGTATTGATTGCTGCTGATCAGCAGGCGCGCTTATGTAGAGCGTTGAGAAGCGGCGTCGTTTGATTAAGTGAAAACGATGCATTTTGGAGCCTTGTGTTTAGAGATCAGCAGTTGGCAGTTTTGCTTACGTATATGAAATGGCGTCGTTTGAATTAGTAGATGCATCGTCGTTTTGAGTGTTTTATCGCGACCAGCAGATATATTGCTTTGTAGAGAGAGCCGTTATCAGCTCTTGGTTGTTTTGCTTGCGAGAGCTGTTGTCAGCTGGTATGTGCTACGACGTCGTTTTGATAAGTTGGAACGGTGTCGTTTTGAAGGCTTTCGTGCGAGTGTTGTTTAGTAGTTGCTGCTGAATTTTACGAAAAGAAAAGAGAAGATTGCTGCTGATAGACTTCTGCTGAGTACTTCGATGGATCTTAGTGAATCAGCAGGCGAAGTTTGAGAATTTGAGCTCGGTTTTTAGTAGTTAATGCCTGCGTTGAAGTGTAGGATCGAAGTATGCTTCTGGCCGTAGGATTAGCGTGATTGTGTAGCTGAATTGAGCTAAGATATTAGTTATGTTGTAACAGATTTCAGCTTCCCGGAAGTGTCCTGCTGCGTGGTTTGAACCAGGAGGAATCTGTTAGGTAAATTGAAGAGGAAAAGGTACGAATTGAGCAGCTCTTAGCAGTTGAGCGTGAGCATGGCTGTTCTTCGATGTTGTGAATTGCAGTTATGTGGCTTACGTGAAATTGAATTGTGGAATTGATTGAGTTATACTTTGTTTCACGTATTATGCATTGTATGCACTGAGTATTGATATTGATTGGCATCATGCATACATCTTGAGCCTGAATTGACAGATTGATTTGATTACCTGATTGGGTGCCACGTTGTGACTGGCCGACTCTTGAGTCGTGCCCGAAAAGTCCAACGCTATCGTCGGAGCGGTGACTACCGGATACGAGTGTCTACCGCCGAGCTGTGATGGGCTGACGGGCCCCGATGATCACGGACCGATGATTTCCCGGTTGATAGACCGTGGTATAGAGGCTGATTTGAGTTGCCAGTTGATAGACTGGTCTAGCTATCCGATTTCTTGATAGCCCTCATGCATTCATAGCATTGATTTATAGCATGTTGCATGTTTATCTGCTTTGATAGCTCTTCGTACTGAGGCTTGACCTCGTATTTGTTTCCTGTTTTTTTTCTTGCTGGGTCTGCGTGCCCATTTGCAGGAGCTTTAGGTAACCAAGCTGGGCAGAGTGGAAGTTCAGCTGGTCGATCCCCTCATCCCTGAGTCCCAGTTATTTATGATATGTATTGAACCGGGGGATGCCCCGTGTTATCATGTATTTGGGGAATTGTCCTTTGAATTGGATTATGTGGTTACTTGTGGTATGAGTTTGAGTTAACTTATATTTTGTCTGGGTCTGCGTGCCCATTTGCAGGAGCTTTAGGTAACCAAGCTGGGCAGAGTGGAAGTTCAGCTGGTCGATCCCCTCATCCCTGAGTCCCAGTTATTTATGATATGTATTGAACCGGGGGATGCCCCGTGTTTTATTGTGTTTGGGGATCTGTATTTTGAATTGAATTATGTGGTTACCTGTTTTATGAGTTTGAGTTAACTCATATTTTGAGTATTGAATATTTTGAATGTATGATTTGAAGTTCAGGCCCAT
>KV005049.1:30866-42936 GCA_001598015.1 Dorcoceras hygrometricum
AGACAGTTGAATAAGGCCACGGTGAAGAACAAGTATCCTCTGCCGAGGATTGATGACTTGTTCGGTCAGCTGCAGGGATCGGTTGTTTACTCGAAGATTGACTTGCGCTCTGGTTATCACCAGTTGCGAATTAGAGACGCTGATGTGGCAAAGACGGCCTTCCGGACTCGATATGGGCATTTTGAGTTTCTTGTCATGCCTTTTGGATTGACGAATGCCCCTGCTGTCTTTATGGATTTGATGAATCGCGTCTTTAGCGAGTATATCGATCGGTTCGTTATCATCTTCATAGATGACATCTTGGTGTACTCGAGGAGCAAGAGAGAGCACAAGGAGCATTTGAGACTTGTATTGCAGAGATTGAGAGACTCGCAGCTCTATGCCAAATTCAGCAAGTGCGAGTTTTGGCTCGACAGGATTATCTTTTTGGGTCACGTGATTTCGGCACAAGGGATTTCGGTAGATCCGAGCAAGGTCGAAGCGGTGCTTAACTGGGAGAGACCTCGGAACGTTTCAGAGATCCGTAATTTCTTTGGGTTGGCCGGCTACTATAGACGTTTCATTGAGAAGTTTTCTTCGATAGCCAGGCCTATGACGCAGTTGACTCAGAAAGATAAGAGATTTGTATGGACTGATGAGTGCGAGTACAGTTTTCAGACGTTGAAGGAGAAGTTGACTACTGCTCCTGTTTTGGCCCTACCGTCTGGCTCCGGTGGATTTGTTGTGTGCTCTGATGCTTCTCTGAGTGGATTAGGGTGTGTTTTGATGCAGAACGGGTATGTGATTGCATATGCGTCTCGACAGTTGAAGCCTCACGAGACGAGGTATCCGGTTCATGATTTGGAGTTGGCTGCGATAGTGTTTGCCTTGAAGATTTGGCGGCATTATCTCTATGGTGAAGAATTTGTGGTATACACCGACCACAAAAGCCTGAAATATATCTTCACGCAGTCGGATTTGAATATGAGGCAGCGACACTGGATGGAATTGCTTAAGGATTTTGACTGTGAGATTCAGTATCAGCCTGGGCGTGTGAACCTAGTAGCCGACGCTTTGAGCAGAAAGACCCAGCCTGATATGTTAGCATCCTTGAGTATTTCGAAAGTTCATGAGGAGTTGAGTACTTCTGGTTGGCGATTCCAGCCGGGTGATCAGTATTTCTTCGTTTCGTCTCTTCAGGTGGAACCGCAGATTGTGATGAACATCAGGGAGGCGCAGAGGACCGACCCCTATATCCATGAGCTGAGGATTAAGGCGCAGTCAGGTCAGTCTGATGATTTCTCTGTTGCTTCAGATGGATGTTTGAGATTCAGAGGGAGATTAGTAGTTCCGAACCTGATTGATCTGAAGGAGACCCTCATGAATGAAGCACATTGTAGCCGGTACAGTGTGCATCCAGGCGACCTCGTGCATGTTTTTCCTGCTTTGTCTTGTTTGGGTCTGCGTGCCCATTTGCAGGAGCTTTAGGTAACCAAGCTGGGCAGAGTGGAAGTTCAGCTGGTCGATCCCCTCATCCCTGAGTCCCAGTTATTTATGATATGTATTGAACCGGGGGATTCCCCGTGTTTTATTGTGTTTGGGGATCTGTATTTTGAATTGAATTATGTGGTTACCTGTTTTATGAGTTTGAGTTAACTCATATTTTGAGTATTGAATATTTTGAATGTATGATTTGAAGTTCAGGCCCATGTTATTTCGAAAAATTTTTAAGCCCTGATTTTTTAAGCTTCCGTGATTATGCGCTTTTATTGTGTTAATCGATAGTATTTAGCACGGGGCCTGACATCTTCGCTCTCTCGTGGATCTTCTTAATGGAATAGGTTCGTGAGATGCTGGATTTTGTTCATCTGAAACATTATTTTGGATAGGAGCATCTCCAATATCATCTAGTTGTATTGTGTCTTGGTCAAGACCAGGAATGAGATCCTGATCGATGCCCAAAACACCTGTGGGAATATTGACATACTCCTCTTAAAAGACAATATCTCGAACCTAAAATCCTCTCGCAAACTCGGCATCCTCAAAGAACCGGACATTTCCCGACTTGAAAATAGACTTTGGTTTGGGATCATAAAATTTGTACCCTCTGGATCTTTCATAGTATCCGATAAAATAACAACCGACTGTCCTAGAGTCCAGCTTCCTTTCATTAGGATTATAAGGCCTTGCCTCAGCTGGACATCCGCAAACATGCAAATGCTTCAAACTAGGCTTTTTGCCTGTCCAAAGTTCGTAAGGGATTTTAGTAGTTTATTTAGTCGGAACCCTGTTAAGGATATATGCCGCAGTTTTTAGTTCTTCTCCACAGAGTGATTCTGGCATGTAGAATGAGCATACTCCTTACCATGTCCTTAAGCGTCCTGTTTCGTCCCTCAGCAACACCATTCATAGTGGGGCGAGCCCAGCATGGTGTATTGTGGGACGAGACCGCATTCATATAGGAATTTAGCAAAAGGTCCTGGACGTTGTTCACCTGAACCGTCATATCGACCATAGTATTCGCCACCATGGTCGGATCTGATGCTTTTAATCCTTTTGTTGAGTTGGTTCTCAATTTCTGCTTTATAATTTTTGAACACTTCCAAAGCTGCCTTTTCATGAATGAGATAAATGAAACCATATCTTGAAAAATCGTCTGTGAATGTTATAAAATACCGTTGACCATTCCAAGAAGCCGAAGGAATGGTCCACAAATATCAGTATGTATAAGTTCCAAGACGTCTGAATTCCTATGGGCTTCAAATCTCCTTTTGTTGGTTTGTTTACCTTTTATACAATTTACACAAATATTAAAAGTTGTGAAATCTAAAGTTTTGAGAATTTCATCTGACACAAGTCTCTGTATTCTCTTTATAGAGATATGTCCCCTATTTTGTGCCATAATGCAACTGAATTCTCATTGGTTAAATTTCTTTTAGTGCCTTGACTAATATGCAGGGTTTCATTAAAAGAAGCAATAATATCTAACTAATACAGATTATCATTACTTGATTAAAAACCAGAACCAACCAAATTTGAATCACGAAAGAAACTAAATATTCCATTTCCAAATGAACAATAAAACCCATTGTTGTCCAATGTAGAAACAGAAATCAAACTGATAGGATCAATTAGGATCGAAAACAAGCCTAGGAGTTCAAAAGTTCGGGGGGGGGGGGGTTGAATGAACTCCTTTGGATTTTAAATTTTTGAAACCTTTAAAAGTGATTTTACAAGCGTCTTGCTTAACTCGGATCTGAGTTACCAGATCTGAGGTATCTCAGTCCCAAAGCTGATTTCTCGACTAACAATGATAGTGTGGAAATAAGTGGATTAACCAGTGAACAGTGTAAATAATAAATAATTATAAGTAACAGTGCAAAGTTCAATTTGTTTCTGGAAGTTCGGATCTGAAGATCTTACGTCTCCCCTTCTTCCTTTGCAGGAAGGTTCCACTAGAAGACTTTGATGTGTACAGACGCTGTAAACACCCGATCAATGAGCCTTGCTCCAATTGAACTCCTAGCAATCACCGCAGATAACACTACGGAATACAATGAAAGAATTTCTCGAACTGCTTCAAAGAGCGAGTTCATTACAGACTCAAAACTGATATACAATGAAGTGCGAAACTATGAGTACTGTAAATCTTCTGGTTCTTTTGTTAACAAGTACTGTTTAAAAATGTTAACCAGAAGATATCTCCAATGTTGAATCTAGAACCGCTTGAACTTCATTTTCTTCAAGATTTGAATACTGGGACAGAATATTTTGCGATGTCAAATTCCCAGTGAGTTTTGAGAAAGCTTTATGATAGCGAAGAATACTTCGTGAATCGTAGAGATTAAAGAGCTTCTTGATTTGAATTCTTCTGCTATTTATACTCTTTGTCTTCAACGGTCAATAAATGTAGCCAGTAGAGATAAACTCCTTTGCATATCTTCATTGTATCATAGCATTTAATGCTCCATTAATGCCATGAAAAAGGTAATATGCGCTTGTCAGGGCTAAATTGACTTATATTCCAAAGCGGGTAATCATCGTATCAATCATTCTGCGTACTGTGCAACTTTACCCAAAATAGCTCTGATATTGTCTACTTAATTCCAGGCTTTTATGCGATTAAACTATGACCGTTGATTCTTTTCAAATAGTCCTTTGATAACATCTGCGTAGATTTGAAGCTCATATCTGAAGGTTCATTCTGTTAAACAGATATGAATACTTTGAGACATCTGTAAGTACACTGTACCTAAATCTGAGTTGTTCATATCTGATAACCTCGGATCTGATGTACACTGAGCGTTCTGTAACAACATCCAGATCTGTCACTGTAGCTTCTGATTCAAATCTGAATGCCCTAAAATCTGAAAGACTGTCCCGATATCTGAAAAACCAATTACTTAAATAACCCGATAGGCTTCCTTAACTCAATAGCTCAAAACTGAATACTTCTATACAACTGAATAATCAAGTCTGATACTGAATAAACTTTACACAGAACTCTCGGATCTTCAACTCAATGGCATGACGTCACAGAATCTGAGATGTTCCCTTCTCTTATCCTCTGTGAATACTTAAGATCAGATCTGAATCTTATGTTCAGGTCTTAGTCTTGCTTTTGTTATCACCAAAACTTATAAATTTTATCTTAACAATTTCCCCCTTTTTGGTGATGATAAAACTTAGCAGCCTTTGACTTAAAAGAAATTTGAAAGATAAGCTCGAATTCGTGCTATATATTCAATACAAAGCAAAGTGCAAAAGATTTGTACAAGGAACTGAAAATATAAAAACTATTATCCAGATCATTCTCCTCCAAACCAGCATCCGAAACCTCTGCGTCTAGGACCACTCTACGAAACACTGCCTCTCCTATTCACTGGCTAACTCCTACTGCCTCCTCCTCCACCAGGTCTAGACCTATCACAATCATCAGGAGGATGCTGCGAATCGCGACTGCTACCACTTTCCCCCTTTTTGGCATCACCACCTCTATTGATATAATCAACAAGCTCTGACAACTGAGAGGTGACATTATTGTAGTTTTCCTGTGCTTGCACACGGAATTCCATTAAATAATGGGAAAGGGCATCTTGCTGGTCTTGTACCACCTCCAATTTATCATCCATTTGTTGAGATAATGCGGCCTTCTGTGCGTGCATCTCCTTTCAAATATCTGCCAGATCTGTCGTTACGATGGCACTATGAGCTCGAACGGCCTTTCTTAAACTCAATTATTTCAAGAGATAAGGCAGTATTCTGAAGCTGTACTTCCTATTTGACACTTTTAATAAGATCTCAGAAGACATGATCTTGTTGAGTACGAGCTTCTGCAGCAGCTTTCTCAATATTATCGATCTTTGATAAGAGTTCATTCCTGAGATCGCCAATGCTGCTAGTAGTCCTCATCTGTTTAATTGAAAGCTGTGAAACAGAGGTTCGGAGGTGCGCAAGATATTTGGCAAGGTCTGGTGCAGGAAGAGCAGTGGCAGGCAACACGAGCTGGTCAACAGCTGTCTCGTCATTCAAAGGAATGTCAGCGGCAGTGAAAAGCATACGAGAATCAGCAGAGTTACTCTGAACTGGAGACTGCAAGGCGATATCTGGAATGCGCTCAGAGAAATTATCAGATTCTGTAGGATCTGGACGTTGATCTTCTTCCATTTGTACAACCTGATCCACAAAAACTGAATCTGCATCTACTTGTACAACGGGATCTGCAAAAACTGGATATGTACTAAGAACTACGTCTACCTGTTCAACGGGATCTGCAATATCAAAATCTGTAGAAGAGAAACTGATAGAATCTAAAATTTGAATACGGTACGAGATATTATCTACAATCCTTCATAGAATGCTGCGATCACCCAAAACTGGTCCAACTGGCACTAAAGCTGTACAAGGATTAAAACTTCCAACTGGCCTCAAACAACCAAATATAGAATACCGTAAAATTTCTGTACAAACCCTGTACCAACCCCAAGTATTGAATGTAGGCGGTGTTGAATTGTTCAGACATTGAGCTGGCTTAATGAAACAACCAATCGGTGCCAGAGTATCTAACAAAATTTGTTGAGGCAACTGCTCCCAAAGTTGAGAAACAGGAGATGCACAACCGCTTACCCATCTATCGTATCCGTCGTCCACTAACCAAGATCCTTCAATAAACCGCAAATTCCAAATCCAACATGTAGAAAAGATGGTTTTATGGTTCCTGGGAATATAGAATCCTCGATCAATAATGGCTCCTTCGAACAACGTTGCACAACACGGCCTTGTCCACTCTAGCTTGATTGCTTGCTTTCTTCTGCATCAGCAAATTGTTCACAGTAGTACTATGAGAAGTGGATAACAATTCTATTATTTGAAGCGCCATAGCTGACCAAGGTTGGCCAAAACTGAAATTTGCTCGATGTGCCTCCAAAAATTTTCGCAGCAACAGTTCCATATACTTTGTAATTATATACAATCTCCTTTGAAGAGTTTGTACGGAATCTGTCTCACCCCACGCTAACACTTGCTCTTCATTGGCAGCAATATCTTCAAGAGAGGTCAGAATCGCTACACTTCGAAGACAGAATGAATTAAAGAATGCAGCAACTTCATCTATCACCTTTTCTCTCAACTGAACAAGAAATTCAATGTCGTCGCAAATTAATTGAAACATCTCACGGGCCGGATGCCTTTAATTGTGTCGGGCTCGACAAGGGGTGCCTTCCCTTTATCAGCTACAACAATCTTAGGGAGATTTGCCTTGTACCAGTCCCCGTCCACGATTCCTGTAATTGAGATTCCATGTCCAAATTTTATTTTCGTGGGCTCTGCAGCAATGACTGACGGAAGCATCATATCCCCAGGGATCCGCTTCAATAAGTCATCTATGGACAGTGACTCTTCATCTAAAGAAATCTGTCCCACATCTGCCACCGGCTCTGGATCAATCTCCTTCCCTGTTGCAGTCTCTACAAGCTGAATATCTGTCTCCTTATTCTTCACAGAATCTTCCTCCATATCAGTTATCTTACTTGGTTGCTCCACCCCAGATATGTCGTCATACTCTTCAGATCTTGTCACCACTGGTTCTGCCAATTATGTTCTCATCGTTAAGCCCTCGGCAAAATCTGGTTCCACCACATCTGTTTCCATTTGTGCGGTTTCAGCAAGCACCTGTTCAATAATATTATCCACATCATCAACAGTTGTCTGTCCCTTCTGTTGCTCTACAACACTCTCCACATCTGGCTCCTTCTCAACAATTTCATCAACAAGATACAATTTCATCATCAGAACCCGTTGACAATCTCACCTTTCTCTTCGGTGCTTTGCACTTTTTAGCATGAGGACGTTCAGCTGGCACAGCTGAGATAGTTTAAACAATTTAGATCGGTACTGCATTTTGTGCTACTGCTACAAGTGCCAGATCCTTCTCCGTGGGAGCAGTTCTCCCCGCTGCTGTCCTCTTCTTCTTAAAAGCTGGTGCAACTATCTCCACCTGTACCACATATGTGTCCTTGTCAGCAGTTGAAGCAGATCTTTTGTTAGACACAAATTTCCTTTTTTAACAAGACACATATTTGAGCCACGTAGCCCTTGGCTCTCTTGGAGGATCGATCAGCCATCTCCTTAAGAATATCGAACAACAGTTTGCTCCAGTTAACTTTCAGTTCAAAGTGAATCGCCGTCATCAACACAAAACGTTCATGGGTGACAGCATCAAACGAACCAGCTTTGACTGTCACAGACTTCGTCGTATATTGTTCAACAACCGGAATTCATATTTCAGTTTGCTCTTTTTGCAAGAGTTTTTGACCGGCTCTCCAGACTGAGAAAACAAACTTCTCGCATCAAACACGAAATTCTTTGGTACTTCCTACAAATCAGTCAATCCTTCAGTAAACAGTGCGAGAACACCTGCAAACCTCTCCTCGGTAATCACAACAACCTTGCCATGAATGACACAGATAACTTCATTATTTTTCACAAGTTCAGTGTCGAAGAACTGTTCCAAACAAACTTCTCGCATCAAACACGAAATTCTTTGGTACTTCCTACAAATCAGTCAATCCTTCAGTAAACAGTGCGAGAACACCTCAAACCTCTCCTCGGTAATCACAACAACCTTGCCGTGAATGACACAGATAACTTCATTATTTTTCACAAGTGCAGTGTCGAAGAACTGTTCCAACTCCTTGTCATAGAGAACTGACGGACATCCCAGAAAGCCACGAAGCCCAGTAGATTCTAGGGCTCTGAACATCTTAACCATTCCATCGTTATCTGGAATACCCAAGACAGAGTCGAAATTAACTTAAAGAGCGTTCAAAATCAAAGAAGATGCCATTTCAGATAGTAGATAAAACGAGAGAACGCCTGAAAGATAGATAATCTGCAAACAAGAAGCACTAGAAAGCAAGAATGCAAGAAAGCTTGAAAGTAATTTGCGTAGGGTAAAGATTAAAGAAAAATGAAACGGCGTAATGTAAACAGGGAATGTGAAACGGTGAGAGAATGTGGATGTGACGTTTCGTATGATGACAACATGTGCGATAAAAATTTTGAAATGATTTTGAAAATATTTTAAAAGAATTTTTAATTTTAACCGCGAGGGTGAAAAAGTAAAAGAAAGAACTAGCGCCAAATTATTAACACGTCACAACCTTAGGATCTGTTTTGAAGAGTTAGCAGGGGTATTATCAGATCTGATTCCAGATAAGTATCAACTGTGTATATATGACATCTGAGTGTATCCAGATATCACATATTCAGCTGACTCAGCACTTATTAACTCAGATCTGTCGTTCCCCCTAAAACTGAGGTCCTCCCAAGTCTGAAATTTTACCAGATCTGAAATTTCACGAAGTTCCCCCTGAACAGTAGACTCAGATCTGTTAAACACAGAAGCTGTTCAACCTGCAAATTGTTAGCGCAGAGACAAGTCAAAGCAATTCTAAGAGACCCAAAATGTTTCTGAAATAAGAAAACTTAGCGTCTGGTAGAGGATTTGTGAAGATGTCAGCTACTTGATGGTCAGTCGACACACACTCCAGCGTCCTTCTTTAGCACATGGTCCCTTATGAAGTGATGTCTGATGTCGATATGCTTTGTTCTAGAGTGCAGCACTAGATTTTGAGTAATCGCGATGGCACTGGTATACTCACAAAGAATAGGCGCTTCAGAATCATTAATGTCATAGTCATTTAGCTGGTGTTGAATCCATAAGATCTGAGCACAGCAGCTTCCTGCGCTAAGTACTCTGCTTCAGCTGTGGATGTTGCAATAGAGGTGTGCTTCTTACTAAACCAGGAAATCAATCGATCTCCTAAGAATTGACAAGTACCGCTTGTGCTTCAATGATCAATTCTACTACGTAGTCTGCATCACTGTAACCGATTAGTTGAAAGCTGGAGTCTTTGGATACCAAAGACCCAAATTAGAAGTTCCTTTTAAATATTTTAAAATTCTTTTTACTGCAATATAATGCGATTGTTTTGGCTCTGCCTGAAATCTGGCACACATACAGACAGCAAACATGATGTCTGGTCTGCTATCAGTTAGGTAAAGCAGAGAGCCAATAATACCGCGATACAATGATACCTCAGTGGTAGTTCCAGCTTCATCTTTATCCAATTCAATTGAGGAGCTCATTGGGGTCGCTGCTGCTGAGCAAGTATCCATGCCAAATTTCTTCAGCAGTTCTTTCGTGTATTTTGCTTGATTAATGAAGATCTCATTGTCAAGCCGTCACACTTGTAATGCCAAAGAGAACGTAAGCTCTCCCATCATTCTCATCTCAAATTTGTCCTGCATCAACTTAGAGAAATTTTGGCACAGTTTGGGGTTAGTTGACCCAAATATAATATCATCAACATAGATTTGAACTAACAGGACATGGTCAGATTTGACAAATTTAAATAGTGTCTTATCAACAGTGCCTATTGTGAAATCATGCTTGACAAGAAATTTAGATAGTGTATCATACCAAGCTCTGGGTGCTTGCTTCAACCCATATAGAGCTTTATCCAATTTGTAAACAAAATCTCGATATGTATGATTAACGAAGCCAGGAGGTTGTGCAACACACACTTCCTCAGATAGAATGCCATTAAGAAATGCACTCTTAACATCCATTTGAAAGACTTTGAAGTCTTTGAATGCAGCATAAGCGAGAAACATGCGAATGGCTTCTAGTCTAGCTACTGGTGCAAAGGTCTCATCGAAATCTATGCCTTCCATTTGCCTAAATCCTTGAGCTACCAGTCTAGCTTTGTTTCTAATCACTATCCCGTCTTCATTTAGCTTGTTCCTAAAGACCGATTTAGTACCTATTACTGAATGATTACTAGGTCTAGGAACTAATTGCCATACGCTATTTCTTTTAAACTGATTAAGCTCTTCTTGCATTGCATCTATCCAGCTTGGGTCTGCTAAGGCTTCTTCTACCAGCTTTGGTTATATATGCAAAATCAATGCTGAATCAAAGTGATCATGCATAAGATGGCTTCGTGTGCGAACAAGAGAGTCAATGTTACCTATGATCTGCTCGGGTGGATGATTTTTATTCCACCGAAGATCAGATCCGATTGGATTTGCTCCCTGTTCAGCTTCGATGTTTGGATGGATGGTTGCATCTGGATTATATGTCATCAATTGATGGTTCGTGTTGCTATCTTGTGCAACAGATTCTAGCTGTCGTGATTGTTGTTCCAGATTTGACCGCGATACCACTTGATAGGATGTGCCCGCATCTTGTGCGACAGATGTCAGTCTATGTACTATAGGATCTATTTGCGCAACATCTTGAACATTGGTCGATCCAGTTCCAGCAGCTGACACTTGATAAGATCTGTTCCTGCACCCGGTCAACATTAGTCGAATCAATGACTACTGGGATACCTGTCAGATCTGCTTGAGCATTGTCGTGTGGTGTGTCCAGCGCTGGTTGTATCTCAGCTGAGTATCTTTGTTGTGGCACGTCATCACTTGATTCATCAAGGCTGGATGATTCTAGACGTGTGCATAAATCATTAAGGCTTGCAACAAAGTTGGATCTGAAACTTGTCTCATTAAAAACCACATGTGCTGATTCTTCAACTGTCAGACTTCGATTGTTGAACACTCTGTAAGCTTTGCTCACAGCTGAATATCCTAGAAATATACCTGCATCAGATTTGGCATCAAACGTTGTTAGGGGCTTTTTACCATTATTATGAATGAAAATCTGCACCCAAACACCCTGAAATATGAACGTGTGCATAAATCATTAAGGCTTGCAACAAAGTTGGATCTGAAACTTGTCTCATTAAAAACCACATGTGCTGATTCTTCAACTGTCAGACTTCGATTGTTGAACACTCTGTAAGCTTTGCTCACAGCTGAATATCCTAGAAATATACCTGCATCAGATTTGGCATCAAACGTTGTTAGGGGCTTTTTACCATTATTATGAATGAAAATCTGCACCCAAACACCCTGAAATATGATATGTCATGTTTCTTGCCACTCCAGATCTCATATGGGATTTTTCCGTGAAATTTATTAATCATAGATCTGTTTTGAGTGTAGTAGGTTGTGTTAACTGCTTCTGGGCAAGTAAGCAATCATAGATCTCGCAGCTTCTTTTAAAGTACGGTTTCTCCTCTCAATTAGTCTTGAGGAGTTCTAGCTGCAGAAAGCTCATGCTTTATCCCAATGTCATCCAGATAAGAAGATAATTTTTTATTTAAAAACTCGGTACCACGATCACTTCTTATCCGGTTGACTGTACAAAATCTGTCATTTTGTAAACATTTTAAAAGCCGAATCAGTTGGTCAGCGGTATCATATTTTGATTTTAAAAACAACACCCAAGTGAATTTTGTAAAATCATCCACAACAACTAGGGTGTAATTCGTTCCCCCTAAGCTTGTTACGGGTATAGGACCAAAGAGATCCATATGTTAAAGCTCTAGGCTTCGAGAAGAACGTTTACCGCCTTTATTTTTAAAAGTAGAATGGATTTTTTTACCAAGCTGGCATGCGGCACAGATCTTGTCCTTAGAAAAATTGATTTTGGGCGATAACAGAAACCAAGTTCATGCTGACTCAATTT